>QNQO01002319.1:0-128711 GCA_003290165.1 Berberis thunbergii
GCCACTACCGCTGCGTTTGGACTGAAAACAGACTGTCCATTTTTTGAATTTTTGTATTTGAATTTTTTTCAATTCCTATGGTTTTGTTACAGTATTTATATATTTGATTTATTGCTAACCTTTCCCATTTTTATTCATTTTTGCAGCTGAAGTCTTGAACTGGAATTAAAATGCAGAATTTTATTTTATTTTTTATGGGAAAAATTAAAATATTTTTCAAAGCCAATCTGTAAATGGAGGTGTTTTTATATACTATGCATGCAAATATTATAAACAATAAAAATACAATTGCAAATAATCACAAAATTCCTAACTGTATTATATAACAAGCATTCAAAAATTCTTATACATACAAACTAAACATATGGGCATATCAGATCAACAAGATCAACATTTACAATTGGCTAACAATATCCACATATGGGCATCTCGTCTTCAACATTTACACTCGAAAATAGTGCCTTGAGTTTTTTTTTTTGCATTTTATTTACAACTGAGGCGGTAGTTGTGTTCTTATGGCACCATCGTTATGAGAAACCCAAGTACATCTCACATACTTTTTACAAACTGAGACAGTAACTATGCTCTTGCAGCACCATTAACTAATTTTTTTGCCATCGCAAAATTTCGGCTAGTGTGGGCGAAAGGAAAAAAAAAAAAGATGGGAAGAGGTGTGGTGGTGGTGGTGAAGCGAAGGAGGAGATGTGGCAAGGTTGTGGTGGTGAAGGGGATGAGGAGGAGAGGTAGCAATGGTGAAGGGGAGGTGGTGGTGGTGAAGGAAGGGAAGATGAAAGGTGGCGATGGCAGTGGTGAAGTTAAGGGGAAGAGGGGTGGAGGAGAGGTGGTGGGGGAAGGGGTGAAGGAGAGGTGAATGGGTGGAGAGACGCTAGGGTGAAAGGGTGGAGGAAAGGCGTTGGGTGAAGGAGAAGGAAAAGAGAGGAAAAGTGGCTGTGGGTGAAGTGAAGAGGAGAGGACGAGGAGGCTGCGATTGTAGAGAAGAACAAGAGAGGAGAAGATGAGGGTTATGATTAGAGTTTTTTTCTTTATATAGTGATGGTGTCATTTTCAGTAAATCTAAAAAAATGGTAGGTGGTGATGTCCATCGGAAGAAATGATGGTATTATTTAACAGCTGCCTATTCAGTGTTGAAAAAATTTCAGAATCCGTAGAAATCATCATAGACTTTCAAACTAACCAATGTGCAACACTTCCTCTTTTACTGGATTAATAATCATTTACAACCAAAATAAAGTTGCATATAAAACCAGAGTTGAGAAGGGAGGATCAGTGCACTAGCACGATGAACCGCCAGATTAATTTATGCATATCTTTTGCTGGTTTCCAAAGAGCTTTGCTGCGGCACCCAAGGTTGAATCCACTGAGCAGTCATCCACCATGGCCTGATGCAAGAGAACTGAGTATTAATCAATGGATGGTATTTTCTCACTCAGTAGGAAACACTGCCACCAGTCAAAATGAGGGTTAGAAATAAACGCGACCTAATCCCCTGTCAACCAACCAAACAAGAACATAAACTATTTTGGCCATTATCAAACAGAAAGGCCTCTCATGCTAGTAAAATAAATGACCTACAAGATTAAAACATGTAAAATCCCATTTGGCTGTCAGTAATCAAAAAACATCAAGGGCCCTTCCTTGCATGTAAAATCCATTTGGCCATCAGTAATCAAAACACAACGGGCCCTGACAGGGGTATGCTGGTTCGAAGGAATGACCTATAACATAAAACAAGTAAAAATCCATTTGGCTGTCAGTAATCGAAACACATGGGGCCTGACCTTACGCGGGTTAAACAGGCTGGTCCTACTACTGTCATACTAAAACTTCGCTCTCAATTACTCTAAGCACATGTAGCATAAGAAGCACATCTCCACTTTAACCATCAAACACCATTGTTTCTTCAGCGTCCCCATCAGTGACTTCATTCCATTTTGTTAGATACAAGGAACAAAGCCCCAGACAGACCTGGAGTCACCCACCCACATGGCTTAGATGACCTCACAAACAATAAAGCATACAGAATGTGGACCAACAACATTCATTACAAGAGACATGCACAAGAGCAGGACAGCCTATTGTATCTATGTTTCCAATACAAACTGCAGGTTACAGAATCATTGAAGTCTGCTCTGCATTACAGTTTTGAAGTTTTGCAAACCTGTACATAGTAGTAGGCAAGGCGAAACAGAATAACTTTTCAAGATAAAATCCATTAAAACAATAATGTTTAAGCTACTACCTTTTAACACATGAACTGAATAAATATTTACATCAACTTGTTCTACAGAAAAATTAGACGACAAAAACACAAAAGGAGAATAAAAAAAGTTCTTCACTGACAGTTTAATCCACTTGGGACAATTTAGTGTTTCAAATAAATCTTTGTTTGGCCTTAACAAAAAAAAAGGAGAGATAAGAATGTTTAACATGGAACAGAAAGGGCGGCAAACCCTCCAAGGACACTGTTCACCAAATATTTACCTTCACATACTTCTTTAAATCAAAAATTGTCAGGGACTCAGCACCAACAACAACAAAAAGCGTGTAAGAGAAATAATGACAATAAGATAATGGCGAAAAAAGAAATATAGTAATAACGTTAACAGTCGGACTCCTTTTCAAAGAAAATAGGGGTATTATTAAGGAATACGATCTTAATATTTGCCAAGTAGCCTCCATTATTCACGAATAATAAAATAGAAATAACATAAAGTATTTCACCAATAAACAAATTCAGTTCTCCAATGACTGTAAACCATCGGAGAGAAAAAAATTTAAACATACATAAATTCAAAATATGTAAAGCCCAAAATCTGGCATATCAGATTCTGCTTTATGAAATAGTTTTAATCCTATCAGAATCCAATGCCACTATATGTACTTAATACAAGTAACCAGATAGTGCCGAATTCGACACCTTGTGCTTCACTTAATCTTTTAATAGAAGATCACATACTTCGATTTTCTTCAAAAACCACTTGAGATTCCAAAACTGATACGTTGTGCAAATATAAGACATTAATTGCAAACATGAGAAACTACAATATTTCAGAGAATCATTTTATCAAAGAAACATGACACAGCTAGGAAGTACATACTCTTCAAGAACTTGCTATATCCGTGTCCGACACGTAACTGACACCGACACTCTCTCGACACACTTCTGACATGCATCGAACATTTGGTCAACATGTTGGTAAGTGTCAGACATATGGTCAATGTGATCAACGTATCGGACATGCCTCCGATACATTTGAAACTTCGTCAAGGTCAAGACACGAAAACCAATTTTGTTTAATTTTTGTTCTTCTAGATATTTCAAATAACCACCTAATTTAAATGGTTGTTGATCTATCTGCAGTGATAACTTTTTTGCTTGTAATTTAGACAAATAAGGCAAAAAACCACTAAAGCATGAAGGTAATCTATACTTCTTAATCTTTACTTATTCTCTAATTTGCTTCCTCTCTCCTCTACTTCTCAACTATATTTTTTCTCTACTTTATTTTTTTCTTGCAATAGAGTGTCTTCAAGGAATGCACTTTATTAGATTATTATTTATGTTTATATGACTTACTAAAATATAGTATGACGAGTCGACGTGTCTCCAAGTCCTTGTTTATGGAAAAGTTGTCAAGTTAGCGTGTTCGTGTTTGTGTTTGACACGACACACTTGTCCATGCATCATTGTAACACCTTGGTGTAATGAAACAATGAAGTGTAGTTTATATTCAATTGAATAAAGCAGGTTTCAAAACAGATACACCTGTATTCAGTCGCAGGCAGCAAATCTGCAGATTTTTCTTTTGATCCATCCTCTTCATTTGTCGGAGGCATCAAATAAGTTTTCATAAACATTATAACGCCTAACCACAAGTATGGAAAGCATAGATCCTATTAAGTTTCAAAACCTGGTCGAGAGAAGCGAACGAGTATTAGCACATTGAAAATTGCTTTTGCAAGGAAATAAGTAACTTAACGAGGACAAGCAATGCATAACAAGTCTTTGCCTTTTTTGAATTTCGACACCCCAAATATAGCTACTTATCATAGAAATCCCAATTTCTAGTCATTACTAAAATTTCGCAGATCAAGCACACAATTAATAAGATAAAACATTTGCTAACTTTTACAATGGTTACATATAATATATAGCTCTTCGCCTAACTCGACAAACCGCCCTCAAGATACGAGTCAAAAATATTTTAAAAAAAATCCAGACCTGATGAACTATTGAGCTATGTTTTCGTTGCTACTACTTTTATTTTTTTTAAGAGTGCAGACTAATGTTAGTTATAAGTGATGTCCATGTTTCTGTGTTAACAAGCATGGGTTAGAATATTGGGAAACATTTAAACTACAAAAAAAATCAACGGCAATGGTTGTTAGTGGAAACTTTGCTAGGAAAAACTAGGTTTTTGGTTGACCACCATACTCCAGTGTGGTCAAAGAGGTCACTAAAAAAAATGTAAAACCCTAAAATTATGGGGGTCTTCCAAGTGTAAAAAATATGTGGCTTGGTATGAAATAACGGATTTTCAATGCTTGAATCTCATTATATTGAACTAGTGTACCAGACAGCACGACCATACACTTTTCACATAGCACGAATACAATGTTCATGCCGAAGGCATAAAAGAAAAAATGTGGTACAAGGCTCTCGCCTAGCCTAGGTGAGTGCCTCCTACAAACTTTTTAGGCAACGCCTAGCCTAAGCGAGGAGATGTGGTTTAAGTATAGCTCGCCTAGTGCCACGCTCAAGACTACATAGCAAAGATACACCGACTCTTCGAAAATCCACCGTTCCAAGTGTTGAATACATGTCGGACACAAACATGCGCCCGACACGTTTTCAACACATGGTCAATGGTCAGGACTTGTTGACTGCTTCGGACTTGTCCCAGACATGGCTTGAACACGGTCCGAATATGCGAATTCACATTTGTCAGAGGGGGCATTTAGGGACCTAATGGGTGCAAATAGCAACCCATTAGGTCTTCTCCTTCAATCATGACCTAAGCCCTTACAAACTCAGATTTAAAGGAGGCATAGAGTAGAAAGATCGAGCGAGTGCAAGTGAGAGAGATATGAGCCAGAAAGAGATCAAACCAGAGAGGGAGAAAAAATAGAAAGAGATTGAGCCAGAGAGGGAGAGAGATCGACCGAGCTTGTTGGACGGAGAAGTGGTTATGTACAATCTCAAGGACGCGGTTTATGTAAATCTCAAAATGTCCAATGACTCTTGGTGAGCTTATGTTCTCATTTGATCTCATGTTTTTGGCAAGAAGTGGTTATGTACAATCTCAAGGATGTGGAGTTTATTAGTCTCGACAGTGAGTAAAGTTGCAGATCTAGTATGTATAGAATATGGACTACCTTCTGTAAATGAAATGGACTAATCTTTTGGCTAGAACCACGGAGTGATTCAACTATATGAGTAACTTGAGCAGTAGTGTTGAGTAACTCAAGCCACAATCTTGTTCGAGCAAGTAGTAGTAGTTCAACTTACGAGTCAAGTGATCTTCTCTGTGTTTGGAATACCATAGGAGTTGGAGTTGGGTAATGACGTATAGCTTTAACAAAACTATGACTTTGCAGTTAGTTCAACTATATGAGTTAGTATTTTTTCTAACACTTGTTTTTCTCTCCTCATCCTGCTTAAATTCTTGTAATGCAAAAAACATATTATGCTAAGTTAGTCACTGTGTCTGATACATTTTAAGCAATGAAACAATAATTTATACTTTTGTCTTGTAATGTTTTCTTTCAGGCCAAGTGGTAGAGATGATAATGATCCTCTTTGGAGGTATGTGACGAGAATAAAAGAGCAAATGAAGATGGGGGAAATTAGGTGGCGGTGTAACTTTTGTCATAAATAATATACGGATCCCATAATAGATTGAACGACTACTTGTTGAAGATAGCAGGCCGTGTAGGATAGCTATTGTGATAAAATCTCCCTCCAACAATATAAAGAGTTGCAACAGCTTGTTGAAGAAGCTGTATTGAGAGTGGAAGGTTCAAGAATGCGAAATGTTCCTTTACCTCCTTCAATGGCCTCAAGTCCAAGGTAGTCACCCGGGTTCAAGTAGTGGGGTTAGTCCATTGTTTCCATACAATGATCCAAGGAAAAATAGAGCCACAAATAATCCAATTATGAATGCTTCATTATGAGAGAGCGACGAGTTGGATGTTTTAATTGCAAGAATGTCCTACTCAGCTGCATTGTCCATTCAACCTTGCAAAGAACGCCTTCACCTTTGTATGATAAAGCGAAGTCCATCAGTGGTTACAACCCACCTGGGTACAATGCATTAGGGACAACGTTGCTTCAAAGGAGTAACATTCAGAGGTTGTTGGAGTAACAAGGTTCACATGGGTTACCAAAGGAAGCAACCATCACTGTTTATGATGGGTAGACCGATGCTCAAAGGAGGTCTCTCATTAATTTTCATAGTGATTAATTGGGGTGGGCCAATGTTTTTTAAGGCTGTGAATTGTGAAGGGGAGTTCAAAAACAAGTTCTTCATTGCTGATTCGATCATGAAAGTTGTACGTGAGGTTGGGCCTCAATACTGTGGTCTAAGTCATAACCGACAATGCTCCAGTTTGCAAGGCTGTGGTTTACTTATGAGAACCATACCCTCAGGTGTTTTGGACCACCTTGTCCACACTCTCAACCTGCCTTGAAGAACATATGTGCTCCAAAAAACACGCCTTCAAATGAAAAGGCCTACATGAGTGTAGCTAGATTATTGATACTGTTGGGATGAGGTGCAGATCAGAACTTTATCATGAAGCATTCCATGACGGTTGCACATGTTCAATGAGCCTTCGAGCTTGACGATTTGAGTCCATGGCAGCAGGCACGCTTTGCTTCTAGCATAATTATGCTCAAAGGTTGAAAGACATTAAAAGTAGCCTCCGAATATGGTGATTGCGATAACAATGGGATTCCAATAGAGAAGATAATGTTGACAAAAACACAGCTTGTTAAAGGAAATTATTTGGATGAATTGTGGGTGAGACAAAGTGGACTGCATCGTTTCACAGAGCCTATTTATTCCATGCTGCAGTTGGCTAATACAGATGAGCGTTGTCTTCACTTGGTTTATGAGATATGAGATGTTATGATTGAGAAAGTGAAACAAGTTATTTATCACCATTAAAAAAGGCAGATAATGAGGAGTCTGACTTTTATTTAGTGGTGCACCATATACTGGTTGATCGATGGGAGAAAAGCAACATACCACTGCATTGTTTAGCACATTCCTTGAATCCAAGGTAACTAAGATTTACATTGTTTTTATTCTACTTAGTCTAGACTAGAACTTATGGGTTATGTACTTATGTTTATATTAATTTGTGATTGTCATTGCTTACATATAGGTTTTATAGCAGAGAATGGATCGATGGATTTCCTAATCGTGTTTTACCACAAAAAGATGTTGAAATTTCAAAGGAGAGGGATAATGCTTGAATAGAAACTTTCCTAATGTTGAGGGAATAAGAACTATTACGATGGAGTTTGCCAAGTTTTCAATGGGGTTGGGTGAGTTTGGAGAAAGCTATGGTTTACAATATACATATCATGTATCATAAACCTAAAAATGTGTATCATAAGACATCATTTACCTCAATAACTTAGAATCTTTCTTAAAAAAGGTGAACTTTGATGATTGTTTTTTCTTTCAATGGTTATAAGAACTTATTGAAGCATGAAGCCAGAGCCCAGAGCTGCAATAGTTTCCATAAAATGTAAGCAATGTACCACGAAGGGCAATGGTTTGGATGTCTCGGGTTTACCTTTAAACTCCAAATTTGAGAACAATTCCAATATGACAACACTAAAAACTTTGTAATCAATTGAAATTTCGTCACTCCCATTTGGAAACAACAAGAATCCAATTTGGGTGTTCAAATTTGATATAGGGCATTCACCCTTTACTGGAGCAAAAAGGAATTCAAAATGGTAGACACAGTGTAGCCGGGTAAGGTTCTCTGTATCAGCAATCCATCAAAAGCTTTATCATCGCAAGCTCAGCTACAACAATCATCAGTGCCAATTGGTGGGTTCAACGTCCTTCCAAGCTTCTTTTTAAAAAAAAACCAAGGCAACCCATTAGAAAAGATCTTTCTGAAAAGTATTTGAACAACAATTCAGATGAACTTGTAACATGTACCTCGAATGAATGCTTATTGGGAGTGTAAGGGGCAACAAAAGGGGATGTGGAGATGCGAAGAGAGAGAATTCGGGGAGAAATGATGTAAGTTTCAGTGGGGTGGGTGGTGATTTTTGTTGTTGGGCTTTACATGATGAAATCAAGCGGATAATCCAATGGATGTCTTAGCGGAGTGGTGACTAAGAAGAGGGGCCTTGGTTTTTGGTGTGGGAGATGATGAGGGTTGTGGGAGATGTAGAAGAGAGAAGAGAGATGAGAGAAGAGATGAGAGAGAAGAGATGTAGCCAATGTTTTAAAAAACGCTTTTCAGCCTTGAGGCGGCAAGCTTTTTTTTAGGCGAAGCGGGGCCTCGAGGCGTATTTTCATAAATAATTGATGAATAAAAAAATAAAAAAGAGCATTTGTTTTTTTATTTGTAACCATGACTTACTTGTTGATTTGTTACTTCAATTTTCTACAAGTAATCTGATTTATTTAATTTATTTTTTGTTCTCCTTTTTCAGTAAATCTGAAGCCTTGCTACACTCCCTATTTTGAAAGAAATGAGCAAACAAACAATTGTAATATAGCTAGCCAAGCAAAGCAACACTTGCAAGCAAAATAGCCAACACTTGGACAAGCCCTCCACAACACGTGTCATCCTACCAAGGATTGTGATTTCATTTTTCGTGTTGATTTCGGTTTCCTGATTTTAAGAAATATTTCGAGAAATATGTCGGTGTAAAGAAAAAACGTAAAAATTTCGAGAATACATGAAATATGTATAATGAATTTTGTGGGTATATGAAATATGTGAAAAAAATAATATGCAATTAAATAAATCTATTAAACACATTAAATGAAGCCTAAATACCAAGAAATGAAATAAACATAAAATCAATATAGAATTAGAAAATAAGGGAGTGGTTTTAAAGATCAATGTATAAGTAGAATAAATGATAATTAAAAAAAACCCTCGAAATTTATGAAAAAACCCTCGAAAAAATGTAATTTTTTGGTAGTTGGTTTTTGTATTTTCACAAAAAAAAACACAGAATTTACGAAAAACCCTCAAAAATTTTCGAAAAAACCCTCGAAAAAGGTTATTATTTCTTTTGCACTTTTCTTTTCATAATTTCATAAAAACCAAATTATCGTCGAAGCCAATAAATTTTTTCCTTGGTGCGATATATTTGAAAAACCTACAGTAACATGATACGATCTTTTCTTCCCCTTTCTCATGTCTCTCTTAGTTGCAACAAACAGAATAGCATTGAAAAAGCGATGGCTGATGGACCAAAGCTATAGATTTTTTACCTTACCAATGGAATCATCACCATCAAAGTCAACAACTATGGATGCACCATCATCCTTTCTTTATTCGTCCCCGATAAGAACAGTCGCAAAAACAAAAACAGGTTTCTTCTTCCACCTTTTTCTTCTCTGAAACGAAGCTGCAAAAAAAAGAAACAAAATCAAGAGAGGTGTAATTAGGTTTTGATTTGGAGGAAATTTATTTCAGTCGTTCGATCTTCCACAAGATCTAATCAGATCAGAAATCATGATCGGTGCGACTCGTACGCCCTAGGCCGAGTTGACTCGTACGAGTCAGACACCAAAAGTATCTGAATTGACTCACCCAGTTGACTCGTACGCTTCAGCTCGTTTTCCTAGCACTTCGAGTCAACTCGGACGCCTCATTCGCTTTTTAAAACACTGGATGTAACAATGAAAAAGGTTTGGTTGCCCACAGAATGCCAAAAACATCTCAAAATGAGATGGGGCATTTTGGCAAAAAAAAAGTTTTGCATGGCACATGAAGGGTGACTTGACAGTTAACGGCGTCAAAGGGACTAAACTCAACTACGATTTGTAAACGGGATAAAAGACATTTATTCCATTAGTAGAAGGGACCAACATCAAATATACCCTAATAAATACCTTCCTTGCCCGATTTAAGAATTAAGAATCCCCTTAGCCACTAGATCATTGTCCACCAATTGTGTCTTTGTCCAAACCAACACGTTGGATACCAGAATACAAGGAACTAAGGAAGCACTTTCGTTTAGATTAGAGGACAGAACCTTAAATAAAATTTTATAAACTAAGGATGACAAGCTGATTGCCGAAAAACCTCAATATTAATCAGTTCCTTCTTAATCAATGTCTTGTTTAACCTCCACTAGAAGAAACCGTAAAACTAAAATCATGCACCACCACCATTGGCCTCTTCTTCAAATCAACTCCCAAGATTTGCGAAACTGATCCACTAGAAAACCATCCAAACCAGGGCTAACATCGTGCTTGAGGTCTTGCATTGCTCTTTGTATATCATTCTCAATAGCATTCAACTATAATTGATCTATCAGTTGTTACTCAATAACCCTGAATTGGAGCAATAACTCTGAATTGGAGCCCATCCAGAGTTGGCCTCCATTTCTCATTTTCTTCATATAATAATTTATAAAACTTTTGTATGTAGGAGACGATGAGTTGTTGATTGTAAATTAGACACGCCCTACACGGATAGAAAGAGAGAATTACCTGTATGCCATATGCCACTTTTGTCTTCTGCTTTGGCGCTTCTAGTGGCCAGTGAATTTGATCCCTTTCTATAAGCTTCTAAAGTTCTAGGCGACACTCCATACTGTGGTTCCACTCCGTGAGGTCCGCTCTTCTTCAGGTCCAGAGAGTTGATGGAGGATTGGACATTGTCAATTAAGAAATCGAGTTCAAAGTTTTTAGGAAGCTCTTTCGAGAGATCAATTTACCCCTTTGTTATCCCACTTGAGAAGTAGAGGTCCAATGTTGTTTAATGTCGGGAATGAGCAATGGATGCTCAAACCACATGATTTGAACAGGAACGGGCCTTTGCCTTTGCATTCCATTTTTAGAAGGATTGCGTAGTGGTTTGCCCCAAATTTTTCTAATAATAACTTGTTCAAATAATCAAAGTGTTCTTCCAACTCATTCGAGCACAAGAATCTATCAAGGCCACATAAAGGCACCCCACCCGTTGAGAACAAATAAGATTTTTATCATTGATGAAGTCCAAAAAAATCAACAGTTGATGGAGCTCTTTTGCTGAAGATCTTAAGAAGATTATTTTTGATGATATGAGAGGCCGAAAATATATGAGAATGTAATTGTAGACAACCTCTTTTTTCAGTGGTCGGGGGAGCCCATTTAAACCCCGCGCTTGCCTTTCAAAAAAAAAAAAAATCAACGGTTGATGGAGTCCAAAATATCAACGATGTCTAGTTACACTAAACAGCCCCTCTTCATTCTATGGCAGCTTTAATTAGTTGAAATCTCCTCCTAGCAACCATGGCTCCTCCCAAAGGCCAACCACACTTCGGAGTTCTTCTCAAAATTGCTCATGTTAGCAAATGCTTAGAATGCAAAAAACGTTTAACCTTTGTCAAAAGCACACTCACAACAATACTAGCCTACTCATGAAAACCCAATAGTTGCCCATGAAAACATTGGATGAGATCATTAAAACTTATCATGATGTCCTTTGGGGCTCCTCCTGGCAGCAAAGAAGATATACTAAATAACTGCAGTGCTATTTCCAAACCTACTATCCACGATGGAAAGGGGATTAGATATGCTCGTATGCTTAATTAGTTTATAGAATCCTGACTGAACCACAATCCTTATGGGTCCAAACTCTGTGCTAAGCATCTCAGACAAGCTACCTATCGGAAGATAATATACAAGGGATTAAAGATGATCTCGCCTCACCTTGAGAGTGTGCATGGTGGCCACCAATCGAGCTTTTGGAACGAGGCCTGGCTTGTTTGTTAGTTCACACCTTCAAAATCATGCTACTGCCACCATCCCAACAAATATTGCTCACTCGAGACTATGAGAGAGTTCTTCAACTTCAATTTGGATTTTGGAAATAGTCTGCCTCTTGACATTATCATTTTGTTGAATCCTACTGTTGGTAAGGAGATGAAAATACTCCCCCCTCCCATCTATCAAAAGAATTTATCAATAACTTAGTTCTCAATTGAAGAACCACCCCATTGTCACCCAAGATATGACGCAATGCCAAGATCAAACATTTCCTATTCTTTGTGGCAAACAATAAATTTCAAACGGCTATTCTTCATCACTGAAGATGTCTTCCACCCCCAAATTGTATTTTTGTGATTGCACGAGGACGATAAGTGCACATTTTTTTAATGCACTTATGCTAGTAGCATTTGAAAATAAACTTTGCAATTTGGAAACTGATGTCCCCCTTCTCTTGCAAATGCAGACAATTAGATCAACTTATAGAAGGGCGTTGCATCCTTGAATCGCTATCTTGCCCACCTACTAGTACTTTTGTTGCATATCTAACTTCGCACATATGACAGAACATTAATACAAAAGTTTTGCTTCTCCTTTTGGGCACATACATACTATGGTACCCAATGCTTTACGGGAAGCTTATTTATACATTAAACACAAATAAAACTAACCCAAACTAAAGCTTTAATCCTCACATTCCATCCTTGTTAATTAGGGCAGTCCTCCCCTTTATTGGGCTGAGCACAGATGGAACAGGTTTCGGCAACCTAGGTGAGGCCATTGGTTGGATCATCCGTGATCACCAAATCACTTTTGCTGGTGTAATAATTATATAGGATCAGCTTCAAACAACGAGGCCGAGGGTGTCTCTCACCAATCAACTCCAGAAAACCTTTAAAGAAGCTAATATAGCAGTTCACCAGTTGGCCAACAAAGTAGCTCAGGACTCAGGAGCATGTTTTGCAATTTAAATCAGTTCACCAATCAACTACTAAAATAATAGGATAGGTCTTAAATTTTCCAGGTAGGACTTCAACTTAAGTATGTTTGAACTATGTATATCTTTAAATCAGTTGTTTTGTCCCAAAAATAAAAGATATATGCATATCAAATCTTTTATTAACACCAACAGAATTGGTATCCAAAGCTATATGAAGACTGAGGCAATGGGGTTTGAAAATTTGGAAAAACAAAAGAAAAAAGTGCAATGAAAACATTTGAAAAGTGGCTGATGTAAATGATGGGTACATTAGAAAAACTAAAATAACCATAACAAAACAAAATGATGGCCTGAAAAGAAATAAGGATTGAAAACCCTAAAAAATGATGGTCTGAAATGAAAGAAGGATTGAAAACCCTAATCCAGTTTTGTAAAACAATACAATCAAATACATAAACCAACCATATTGATGAAACACTAAACTGGCTACAGTCACCAACCGAAACACTAAATTAAATGAGACCGGTTCTTAAATGTGTAAAGGTGTATATGGATGACAAATTAAAGATAGAATTTTAAAAAGGCCTGTGCTCACTTGCTCAGTCTTGTGGTTGGGGAAATTAGGTACTCTATCTATGAAAGTGATTTCTAGTTGCATAAGCTCGAACAGGCTTGCCTTGGGTGATCTAAACCCATGTTCCACATAATAAACATACAAAAGGCTCCTTTGGTGCTTTGTTTTAAAGGGAGAAGATTCAAAGGCCCGCTCAAAGTAAGTGCCCTAAAAAATTATTTTGTTTCTTTGAAACCACACAATCCACACCACAACCAAGAGGCAAGAGATCATGAAACTCTTCTTTTACCCTTATTGAAAGCAACTTCACTTCTGAAATGCCCCCACAATGGTCCTCGGAGACACCAAGGCACTCACCAACTTAGAGAAATCAGCACCACAAACAACTAGCAAATTCATAATGAAGTAACAAGTGATCACATGATTTGGGCTCTCTCCCGCACGTGACACAAACCAACTCCATATCCATACCCCTCCTAGCCAAGTATCCCAAGTAAGAATACAAACCCAAATCACGTCACCCCTCCTAGCCAAAGTGTCCCTAGTCAAGAATACTATCCCAAATCACGTCCCAAACAAAAGTGACTTTTCACTGAACTTTCCATACAAAAAAGTCTCTTGTAGAAACCATTGGAGGTCTAACACCCACCAAAAAACTATAAACAACAACTCTAAAATGGAGCCATACTTAGACCATGCTGCTTCCACTCACCTTCATCATCAGAGGAAATTGTCAACCGGAGACACGCCTATAAATTACAGCCTCTTTAATTTCCCATTCACTAAGCCATTAAGGTGAACATGCCAACCATCCCCTTGGTCATCTGTAATGTAGAAGTCTTGAACGAAACCATGATCATTCAATAAGACTCAGAAAGGCCAAGGAAATATATCCTTAAGGAGCCATCACACCCAACCACTTATCATGCCAAAAATTCAGTTTGCCTCCTTTCCTAAGGAAATTCTCTACCCCTTTCAAGGACATGCTCTACTCCTTTAAAGAACATGCTTTACCCAGGCCCCAGACAGTTATTGGAGATGCTCCTCCAAATTGCTAGAACAACAGGGTCAATTAAGATGACGGGATTATCCATTCCCATTCCATACCATTCCCTTGTACCATCTTAACCACTGTCCATGTGTGCACTACAGCCACTTTCCAGGGGTGAACCACTACCACTTTCACAGAAGCACACCATAACCACTTTCCCATAAGCATATTCATTCTCTTGAAAGACCTAACCCCCAAACGACCATTTTCTTTGAGAGATGCCACGAACTCAAGCTCAAAGGATGAAAGTTTTTGTCACCCTTCGAACCGCCACAGAAAAAAATTTAGACAATACATTCCTCCAATTGGCAATTGGGAAATGGAAAGGGGATATATGGTTCAGGCATACATAACAAAGATTTGCCCTCCCAAAAAGGAAACTAAATACATGGAACTAGAAAAACAAGAAATGGGAATAGATAATCACTGAAGCTCATACCAGAAATTAGTATATTCATAGAAAACAAAATTACAGTGGCACGGTCTGTAATAAAACTTGAGGGGAGTATAGGACAAAAAGTGAAAATTTTGGTGAAACACGGGGAAGAGTGAACAGCCTCTATTGCATGCCCATATCAATACTCTCATCCGGAGACAGGTTTCTTAGCCAAGAAACGATGAATGTGTAAAGCTCCCTGAGACAGATGCAATGAAATTTTCAATATTGCAGTGAAGTTTACTGAATTAGGTTCATGGTATGAATTCAATTAACACTTTCCTGTTTCACTTGAGCTCATGGGGCTTTACATCCTCATTCACTCCAATATAAAAAAGAAAAAAGAAAAAAAAAAATAATAATAATAATAATAATAATAAATGGACCTCCCCTTGTTGCCAATATGACTGCTCACATAAAGGTCTTTTGTCTCATAAATTTTTTTAAACAAAAAAAGCACAAAACGCTGAATTAGTTTATTAAAATGAACAATTCAAATGTTCACTAAGGCCTAAGCCCAACACATCATATTCACTTCAAATCCCTGAGCTTCCCACCCTCCCCTAAACCCCAGCTTCTGCGGATTATTAATTAATATAACCGCAGGCTTCTGAGGATTACAATTTAATATAAGCCAATCCATGAGCATACACCAAAGATAAACAATTGCATGAAATGCTAGCAACAGAACACATGGATGGATATGCGTAAACATTAGTACAGTACTTCGCCATCACACAAATACATAAACCAGACCAAACCCAAACAAAAATAAATTCGTAGAATTAAAAAGAAAGGGTAGAACCTTGGAATCCTCCACCCTATGCAGAGCTTATATGATGGTAGTTCACATCAACCTGGTACAAATATAAGACCGAAGGCTAGCTTGAAAGCTTTAGACCTTTGGAAGCAAGGTGACCAAGCCCCTAACATTGGCCCTGGAAAATGTAGGGAGCCATTAATAATTTCCTCAAACTGGAAGACCTTATTGTGCCATATTGTAGTGCGGAAATCAAATTGCTAACTGGCCATCAAAATGATTTTATCATAAACAAAATGGAAAAAATAACTTCCTTTCACTAAAAGTAGTTCAAGAACTGTACATGAATTCCATTGGAATTGAAAGACTGTAAATAGACGGTACAATTCAAATGAAATGAAAGCCTTCTGGAAAGCATATTACTTTCTCATAATAATTCTCACCAATAAAAAATGGTGAACTTCAATACCAACCTTAATCAAACATCTTAACCACATTTTGAAAATCAACATGGTGAACTGCAGACTATCAAAGATTTCACTATGGCAGACATGAGACCCTCTATATGACTAAGTAAACAATTTCCCTTAAAACCTTTTAATATTACTTACTATCAGAAACCATACATGTTTCACACAAATAGGATAAAGTAATGGCATAGATGACAGCATAGTGAAGTATTGTCGGTCTCAGTGCTAAACTCACAAAAACAGTATAGCAATAGCTCAGACATTGTATTTTACTTTTTTTAATTAACCAGCGAGCTTGCATAATTTTGGATAGACCTTTAAGATAAAAATATGGTCACCAAAGTATACCATCACCAGTAAAGAATAATTACAGAGTAGAAATTAACAATATTGATAAAAGATAAAAAAAGTCATATAATAACCAGGAAATGGGTAAAGAAGATGCTTCATTTCTTTGTATGAGTTTCATGGTACATAAATTTTCCAAGCGATGTTGATTTTTTTTTCCTAGACCAATACAGATTCAAATGCCAAAACAAAAGCTGCACATTATAACATTCCATTTTGCTCCTTACAATATTGCGACAATTCTATAACAAAGAAAATTGAACTACCATAAAAAGGAACAAAAAGTAGAAAAAGAAATATTATTTGGTAATTCTGCACTGTCAACTACAGATAAGGTTTGTTTCTGACGAAACTAGGTTCCTTAGCTCCCTTAGATGCTCCTCATTTGAAATATGGAGTGTAAGACGGAGATTTGTAACTAACTCTTCTTGTTCCCAACTTAAAGGCCCAGAAGCATATAATGCTTCCATAGTGCAGCGATATGCATGCAACTCTATCTTATGGACTTCTGCTGATAAATCCTTTTTTGGGGGTGGGGAACATTCTATTTCATATTCCCTTCCACAAAAAGATACAGCATCACTACAATAACTATGACTAGGACTTGCTAATGAATGGGTATACAACATAGGGTTATCATTGGTACTGGAACAACTACCAACAGATTCGCTATTCTCAGCTTCACTAGGTTCTAGACTTCTTTCACTATTAAAATCGACATTGCCATTTGGTTTCACCCTCTCAGTATCAAACTCAAAATGGCTGTAAAAGGAAGCATGCATGTATTTTTCACCCAGCATACATTGTGGGGAAGCAACAGCATCTACCTTTTCTAGTAGTGGAAAAGGACGCCCTGGTGCTACTCGTACACGCTTGCCTTCCTTTTCAGTCACTCTCCTTTTCCGCCCAGTTCTAGTACACGCTTCAACATGAGAATCGTCAGGTGTCCCTCTCATCAAGGTTCGAGAAGAAACCATGGGAGACTCCTGGCAAGAAATGTTGTTGTCCTGAACAGAAAAATATTTTTCTTCTAATCGCAACTTCCTCTTTTCACATGTTCCCGTTACATTGCAACCCAATTTCTGATGTTTTGATGATGAAACTTTGTTAATTTTTCCTTCTTCAAATATTCTGGGACCCTGCATGCATAAACCCAAGAAATTTGATTACAGAATTCTCAAGGGACATAAGAAAAAAAGTAAAAGATACTAATAAAGCAAATTATCCATTAGACCTAAATTCACCACCCATGCAACCATATTTAACTTTCCCAAGGAGAAATGGCTCCTTGAATACAATTTCAAAATCACCTAGCGTTGTGATACCGAATAAAAATGTCAATGAAACAGAATAAAATGAACTTACCTTTCCAATAATAACCCATCTATCGTTCTCCCACAATTGTCGCAGCCTGAGCTCAGATCTGTGCACTTTGAATTCAAGGAGGGACCCAACCAGTCTAACAAAGAAGTAATCCCCATCCATAACTTTCAAAACTACAGCATTTTTCCAAGATATGTTGTCAAACACCTCAGCTAGATCACCAGGCACCCAATTGAGACCATCTATTGGAGGAGGGCAAGGCCTGATGAGCTTCCTCGAGACCCTCTCCACGACAGGGGCACTAGTACTTGAACCCAAATTAAAACTGTACCTAATATCATAGTTACGCCCATTCCCTGAGACTATCTCACCACAACGCCATGAACCTAAAAGAACCTCCCTTTTGCTAAACACTTCCACTTTACTCCCTGCTTTCAACCTCATTGTGTCCAAGACTGCAATCAACCAACCTCACAACTCTGCAAGACATAAACAACAAAAAAACTTGCTAAAGTGAGATAAATGAAAACCAAGCGCATAACAAAAATATAACACACATCCTAGTAGCATAAGACCTGAATACGAAAATAACAACATGCAACAAGAACAATAAAATATAACATGAGGAAGAAAAAAATAATAATCACTGAATAATAGTTTTATAGTTCGATTTTATAGTTTTACACAAACCAAAGATGCAAGCACGAAGCAGTGCAATCTTAAAAGAGAAAACCTAATCCTGAACAAAAAACAAACGATACTGATTCAAGATTTAACTATACTATGTACTTGATTGAAATGAAGAATGAACTAATCAACGAAACCTAATTTGAGAGCATTTTTTTTTCATTATTTAAAACAGATCTATCATCATCATGACCCTGTTGCACAAGGAATCAGATCCTTTGACTCATAAAACATTTATTCAAATCCAAAAACACGATTCATCAACGAACTAAAGTCACTAATAAACCTTTCATGATAAACAACATCAACTACCAAGCAAAACTTCTATAAAGTCATTTTCGTATCTCGAGGATCTACATGACTTCGAGAACAAGCAAACGAATGATACACATCAGAAACAATAGTTAGTTTGTTGAAACAAACAAAAAAAAAACTAAAAAGCACAAGGCAGTTTAATATTCCAAAAACCATAAAATGCAAACATCTTCGCCAAAACCAAATCGAACTCAACTCAAACCCTAATTTCCGATCCAAAACAACAACAAACACAGATTATTCAACAAAATCAATCAACATCGCAAGAGATTTCAATCTCGATGACCAAAAACATATCAATCTAAACAATAAAAGCGTATTAAAATCAAACAATAGAATCAAAGAAGAGCGAAGAACTTGTCTACTGACCTTCGCAGTTTTTTTTTTCCTGTTCTCTAGAGCTTTCGTTCGGAGATTTTTTTTTTTTTTTTTTGACTGTTTTGGTATTCTCTCCCTTTTGGTTTCTATTGTGAAGATGGTGACTTGTGGGAATGAGAGATGGGAGAGACCGGTATACAAGAAAAAAAGAGAGAAGAGTTTTTTTACGTTATGAGGGAAATAACAGAAATTCTAAATGTCGAGGAAGTGGGCGAGGAAAACAGCGAGGAGAGGGAGGGAGGTGGAGGGGGGGACGTAATCCGAGTTTGACATGGATTCTAAGTCCGGTTTGAACAACTAATTAAAGGTGGATTAACGAACGAACAGAAATGTCTAGATACCACTACACTTTTATCAGGTCACCCCCAACACCTCACGCAAATCCTAACCCAATTCCCTTACGAAACTAGGTTACCGCTAGCGGACCACAACCACCAAGCAAATCAATTACCTAAATACATTATAATTTCCCATAAATACTAAATGTGAGCAATACACAATAATTTTTATAAATAATATCAAACATGTATGATATCTGAGTTAGGCGTGTCAAACATGTTGGTATTTGTACAACAATTTTAAGTGGTTAGGGTTGGTAGTCATTTATTTTGTTAGGTTTTGGGTTTTTTATATTTCTATCCCTTTTTATAAATGATGTTTGGTAAAAAAATTCAAAATTAACCAAAAAATGATGTCAAATCTAAGTGCTTATAATTACACAATATTTGTATCATTATGAGGCCGTTCATGTCCACGTGTTGCACTCAAAACAGTGCAATTACGTTAATGTTGACTATATCATATTTTAATTGTAACTAAGGGCATATATAACCTATAAAAATGAGACTTAAGGACCTCTGCCCAGAGCCTCGGGCACACGTACGTGCTAACTACTTCATGGTTTGAGGAAGAAGATAGGGCTTGGGTGCCATTAAAAATTATGGTAGGATGGCACTAAATTAAAACCATAACAAACGGGTGATTCATTGGGGTGCAATTTAAAAGAGAGTTAAACTTGAATTGGATATATAGGATAGAAACTCCACCTTTGTTTGGTAAGGGGACAAATTGAAGGATGTTTGTGATTACAAGTGTATAAAATTTGAGATCATTATGGTTTATTTGTGTATATGTGTGAGAGATAGATCAAGTGTACATTGAATTAGACCAGCCGAATAGTACGAGATTACATAGTGTTTCAAATCAATCACAGTGACTAATGAGGTACTAGCTCAGTAAATAAGTTTGTGGCGAATGATATCACGCATCGCCGACGGTATTTGAGATGAGATGGGTTAAGGAATTAAAGAATAATAAATAAACAAATATCGATCTCATTGCGTTTAGTATGTGTGTGTTACTGTGTTTAACATGAAATCAAATAGCCTACTAATATTAGTACAATTACAATTGTTTCACTTGAGTGTTTCACTTGAACTTGAAATTCATTTTCACTTTGTTATTTCACAATCGAGATCGATCAGATATACTAGTGTTGCAGCAGGAGTACAATTAGATCGGATGTAGTAGTACAATTGCTTTAGACTTCAACTCAAATGAAATGAAATAACCTCAAATGGAAAGAGAATCCGTCATTCTATAGAAAATTGTTCACCTTCATATAATTTTCTTAACAGGCTGTTCTAGTGCTACCAATTTTTACCAGGACCTATAGTTTTTCGATTTATAGTTTACAAACTTTCACAGAAGAGATAGAATAAATGGAAGAACAAAGAAGATGATAATTATACACAAAAGCATATTAGGAAAGAAAGATAACAACCAATGAAACAAAGGAGAGAAGAAAACAGTATAAGCATTAAATAGCATAAAAATGCAAGAATTAAAAAGATTACATCCATTAGATGAATTTTTTAAAGATCTTAACTTTGATCACTACAATCGATCGATCTAGCTCTAAGACAATTTCTTGCTTTACACTTAGAGAGGACCTAGAAGATCTTATCAGAGTGTGATCGTTATTTTAAGTTAAGTATTTTGGAAATTGAGTTTGAAGAACTCTACTTTGTATTGTCCAAGAGAACACCCGATTCACTTCTTAGGGTGACTTTGATAGTTCAATCAAGTCCAATACTTTCTTTTAAGTAGAGATTTTGTATAAGAAAAGAAATCAGAGAGATGTATATAATAAAAGATGCTTATATATTGATAAGAAAATATTGAAATTAATTACAGAGGGAACTTATAAACTTACAGGTGGAATATACAGGAAGGAGATGGAGAGGAAAGCTTACAAACTTAGATGGCTAAAGGATACAGAGCAGGTTTGGGGTTCTAATTCGAGCTGCCTTGCTCTGGAAGAGCTTACAATTATTTATAGATAGAGGGAGTGAAGAGATAAGACCCTTCCATGAGTGGAGGATGAGCTGGAGGCTTATCCTTTGCTTTGTCTTGTTGCATTAATTGGAGGTGAACTGTAGACACATGCTTGTCACTGTACACCTTTTGACTGTCGGCTGGTACTGTTGAAGATGCTTCAACTGTAGCTGCACTGATTGGAATGACTGTAGCTTCACGCGGAGGCTTTTGAGAAAAGAAAATGATGCTTGTCGGTCTGTCTGTTGACTATGGCCGAAAGCAATTTGTTTGATTATGGAGGTGGCAGATGCTGCCTTTGAAAATAATGGACGCGGATCCATTTACACATCACGAGGATCGATGACACCATAACAGTCATCTTCATTGAGATCAACTGTTTGATCATCTTCTTCGTCTTCTTCAGCTTCATCAGAACATATCTGTGACAAAGTTTCAATGAGCTGAGCTCTGGTTGGTTTGGTCTTGATCTTCTGTAGAATCTGCTGCTTCAACTGTTTGATGTTGGAGGATGATTCTGAAGGAGGACCTATTGGAATACCTGGAACATTTGGTGTAGAAGACACCTCTTTTTTGGAGAAGAAGGCTGTTACACCTTCTTTGGTTACCTTAGAATGGTCAAACCTTTGCCACCATTTTACTTTGTAGCGCTGGCACAACCATGAAGGTTTTGATTTGGAAAGAGCTCCTGGAGCATCGGGGTTGGAACAGACATAATCCCAACACATAATCCAGGCAAGATTGAAACGAATAAAGAACCAAATTGACAGAACTTGTTGATCAATAGGTTCAGGAGGCTGGTACTTGTCACGAAAGATATTCCATCCTTCTCGAACTGGAGATGGAAGGATATCAAGAACTGGACCAAAAGAGCTCCACCATTGATGTTGGAACCAAAATGGTAGAACTTTGGCATTGAATTTTTTACAAAATAAGAAGAACCAAGAGTGGCCCGATTGATGGGGGCTTATAAGAAATGCTCGAGTCCAAGCACTCTTATAATCATAGTAGCTATAGGTTTGAGGAACATAGCTCTGAGAGAGCCTCTTGTGGAATCGAGGGTGTTGATTCCAATCTGCTTCAGTCAGAATTTTGAAAATCTGACACTTGGAGAAAGTAATTCGAGTCTTAGTTTCATCATAGTGATGAGTAACAGAGATCGAATCAGAATCTACCAGGATGAATTCATAGAATTCTCTGGTTTTAAATGCATCTGTTTCTTCATATTGTTGTTCTGAAGAATACAGATTCCTGGCAATTGCAAGAGGATCAGAGAGAAGAACTCTGAATTGAGGTTCAACAATACTTAACAAGTCTAGGTTGGTCTTGTTAATATATTGAAGAGGTGCCTGATTAGGCTTTGAAAAACTTACCAGAGATGATAGCTCTTTAGCTTGGTCAAGAGCTGAAAATTTCTGGGTTAATTGAAGGGCGTAAGAAAGAGGGCTGGCTGCAAATAAGCAGAAGGCGTCTTTGCATAGCTTGCCTTTGATTTGGGTTTGGGAGATGAGTTAGAAGAAGAACTCATCTTTGGAGGAACTCACGGGAGAGAAAGTCTGCCAGTGAGTTGTCTTTTCCCTTTATATATTTGATATCAAAATCAAATGCAGAAATCAAGCCTTGCCATCTGGCGAAAATCTGTTTGGAAACCAAATTTAAAACATCTTTAGTTAAAATGTCTTTTGCAGATTGGCAATCAATTTGTAATAAAAAATTTTGATTAATCAAATCATCTTGAAATTTCATGATGCACAATACGATCGCTAAAACTTCTTTTTTGACCGTAGAATAATTTATTTGAGTAGAATTCCAAATACCTGAATGGTATCGGACCAATTGGATGGTAGAAGACACAGGTAGACGCTGTTTCAAGATACCACCATACCCATGATTGGACGCATCGGTTTCTACTATTTTGAATGCATTGGGATCAGCAATTCCTAAACAAGGAAGGCTTTTGACTTGACTTTTAACTTGACGGATTATGGAAGTATGGGCTTCAGTCCATGGGCTTGGGTTTTTCTTAAGGCGATTGTACAAAGGCTTAATTAAAACATGGAGGCCTTGGTAAAAGTCTGCAACGTAATTTAAAGATCCAAGAAATCTTTGTAATTGGGTTTTATCTCGGATTTCATCTGGAAATTTGTCAGCGAATTCAATTGATCTTGAAATTGGGGTAAGCATCCCATTGAAAATTTTATGACCTAAAAATCTAACATTTGTTTGAAACAAATTGATTTTGGTTGGAGATAAAACCAATCCATTCTTCTTAATACAGTTTTCAAATTGATATAAGTGTTTCCAGTGCTGGGGAACACTTTCAGAGAAAACAAGTATATCATCGATATACACGATGGTAAATTGTGAGAATTGGGAGAGAATATCATTCATGATATTCTGGAATTCACTTGGAGCGTTTTTGAGACCAAAGGGCATAACATTCCACTCATAATGTCCAAAGGGAACATTAAAAGCAGTTTTATACCTATCTTTGGGGTGGATCTGGATTTGCCAAAATCCAGATTTTAGATCGAATTTAGAGAAGACACAAGCATTGTGTAGTCTCTTTAAAAGATCTCTTTGAGAGGGAATTGGATATCTTATCCATTGAAGAACCTGATTTAAAGGTTTATAATTTATGACTAAACGAGGACTTCCTCGTTCTAACTCGGCATTTTTATTTACATAAAAAGCAGCACAACTCCAAGGAGATTTAGAATCTCTTATGAGTCGTTTTTCTTTTAAAGATTTGATTTCTTGTTTGCAAAATTCCATAAGTTCGCTATTCATTTGAATAGGGCGAGCCTTAGTGGGAATTTTTCTTTCATCAAATCCTGGTTCATAAGGCAATCGAACCACATGCTGGGATCTATACCAAAATGCATTTGGGAGATTTGAACAAAGTTCATCCTGTAAATGCTTTTGGTACTGAATGATTTGTGATTGAAGCTTAGGCTCCTGGATTTGATTAGCAATCCTTTTATATTCAACCTCTTGTTTCAGAAAGTTTAACTGCTGGGTTTTGCAGATTAAACGATTTAGAAACTTCTGCTTAGTAACTTGGTTAAGTTCATAAGCTGTTGATGAAAATAAAAATGGAAATTCAAGTTTGGTACCAAGAATGGTAGTTGAAATTCCTTTTTTATCAACTGAAAAAGGAGAGATTGCATTGATAAAAGGAGTACCTAGTATCATTTTTTGTTCCATATTTTTGACAAGAAGAAAATGTTGCTTAATGCAAATGTTCTTTTTGCAAATATGGGCATTAGTTAATTTAAAAGAAATTTGAAGTTTTGAATTATCTGTAGTATACAGACTTTGTGAAGTTTGTTGAAAGTACTGCGTAGGCACTACTCCTTCTTGAATACAATTCATATCAGCACCTGAGTCTATTAATGCAATAGCTGATATGGTTGTTTGATTATAAATGTTTAAGGTTATAGCCACATACCATTTTTGAATGGTAACCACGTGTGGTGTAACCGGTTTTTTATTTAAATTACAGAGAAAATCTGCTTGTTTCTGTTTGGATGAAGAAGGTTGTTGTGAAGAGATAACAGGAGTTATTTCTTCTTCTTTTTCAGACAAAACAGGAAACTGATTTTCTTGTAACATTTGAATTTGAAGATCAGTTAAATTTTGGTGTTGTTTTAACTGATTAATTTCTTTCTTAATATTATTAACTTCATGTTGTAAATCAGAAAGATTAACTGGAGAAGCATTGTGTTTTGTTTGATTAAACCTGCTGATGATTTCACGGTGATCATAGAAAGAAGTGATCACATCAGGTGGAGGTTTAGTTTGTGAAATTGATTTTTTAATGTGTTGAAGATATTCAGTCTTCATTTGAGGATCATCAATTTTATCTACAAAATCTAACAGTATTTGAGACTGCTTATTTTGAGATAACATATTGATCTTTGGTTTTGCAGAGAGGTGGCATAAACATGCACCTGGAGTACAATCACAAGATTGTTCAGAAGAATCGGAAGAATCAGAAGAATAATTAAGGTTATTCATCTGGAATTCTGGTTCGGAAGAAGAAGAATCAGAGTCTGATTCAATCAAACAATTGAGAAACATATGTTTTATGTTTTTGGGAAGATCAAGGGCTTGGACCTTTTGGGCCGTTCTGCATTGTTTTGCATAATGGCCTGGCTGACCACACTTAAAGCAAACAGGCTTTGAAGTGGATCATTTCTTAAAGGGTTTGGACTTATGTGTCTCATGTCTTTTGGGCTTGCTAAGATACTGTTCAAGTGGTTTAGCAGGCTTTGGGCCATAAGGCTTTTTCTTTTTAAATTGTCGGGCCGGATTGGACCGATATTTTTGTTTGGATGTCCAATGGCTTTTTGAGTTTAAATGGGTTGGATAATGAAAATCATCAAACCCATATTGTTGGCAAAAATCACCTAATTCTTTAGGTCCAGTAATATGCTGTTTTCTTAATTGTTTCTTTAATTTTAGATCATTACAAATTTGAAGGGCGCATTTATTAATAAACGCAATTAAATCACCAAATGTTAAGAGCTCGTACTGTATGTCACCTCCATGCTGTTCTTGGAGTCTAGTACGAACGGTTTCAGCAAAGATTTCAGGAAGACCTGAAATGAACTTACGTTTCCAGAATGGATTTGCTGCATCTGTCTGAAGCATGACTCTTTTCATGAAGATATCTTTGTAATATCTGAAATGACTAAGAGTTGGACACTTATGAGACATGAGCAAATCTTTTGCTTTACCTTGATATTCATTAGGATTTCCTAAGAAATGTCTAAGAATACTTTGAATTAAGGTAGGCACACTATCAGGAACGAAAATTTCTTGACCAAGATCATTTTCAACCTTGATTGGGTTTCCATCAGGACCAATTTTCTTAGCAAATAAAATTTCTGATTTTTCAGAAGTAGTGAGATAATTATCCCACCATCCTTTGATTAAGCCGGAGAATCCTTGAATAATGATGGATGCAATGGTATGATCATCTTTGCCTTCTGCTCTATGAGTAGAAGCCATCATCACCATTTCTTGAGTTAATTCAAGAATTGCATCTTCACTAACGCCATCAATATTCCAAATATATAATTCTTTTGTTGAAAAAGAACCAAAAGTCTGAAGATTTCGTTCTTCAAACTGCATATCTGGAAATGAAGGTCTAGGATAAAAATTTCTAGATACTGGCATTGGATTTTTCCATTTTGGATGTTTTGATGCTGTTTTAGCATGTCTAATGGGGTTTGCCTGATATGGAATGTAATTCAAACGATCCAATTCAGACATAGGATCAAAATCAGCACTAATGTCTGAATCACAGTCAGTCATGGCTGGATGAAACAGAGTATTGATACTTAATCTTGAATCCAGTTTTAGAGCATCTAATTTAGCATCAATTTCTTTTAATAGATTTGTTTTAGAAGAAAAGGTATTTGGTGCCAAAGGTTCTGGAATTTGAAAGTAAACATTCTGTTTCTTTTTTTCCTGTTCTTTGGTAACTTTTTCTTCTAATTGCTTCTTTTTTAACTCATTAGTAACGAGTTGGTCTTGAACCAATTTTTCACCAAGTTCAGATAGAAGTAAATTTGTATAGTTATTCTGATGAATCAGAGTACTAACAAAATCTTCTGTTTGATGAGAAAAGGGTGAAGCAATGTATTGTTTGTCAGAAACTTTGAATTGAAGATCTACCATAGGAGGTAGAACTGATCTAACAGTTTTCTTTTCTGGGTGATTAGTCCAGATTTTAGGAGTAACATTTAACACATGAATTTGAGGAATATATATATTATAATACCAATCAAAGAAGGGTATATTTTCTTTAAGTTCCTCACAACATGCATAAAATGGTTTATTTAGTTCTTTGCGTTCAGATTCGGAAGTCTGAGCAATGAACTTTTCTCTTCTTTCATCATTTTCTAGAGATAAAAAATCTCTTTTAATTTTTTCTTTGTCTAAGTTAAAAACTTTTGATAAGGCTTGAACCCTAGGAATTCTGAACTCCATTTCAGATTGAGTAGGGGATTGATTTGCTTCAGAAGTTTCTGGGACTTCATCTTGATTATAAACTGGTTGAGGAATTTGAGGATAGTTAGGATTATTCCTAATATTCCTTAATTGAAGATGAGGAATCACTTCAGGAGTTGAAGTTCTTGAAGGGATCCTAGTTGGAGCAGTTCTGAATGAAGATTCAGATCTTCTTCCAGAGTCAAACTTAGAAGGATCAAAAGTGGTGCTTCTGACATCATTGAATCTTAGTTCAACAGATCCATCAGGGAATGATAGAATTCTGTCAATCTCACTTGGAGGAAGTTTCTTAGGGTTTGAAACTCCTTCAATGATCCATGACTCAGGAAGAGTAACCTGATCCCATTTTATTGTTCTAGGAACAATAACATTAGTTTTTTGGTCATTGACCTCAAATAGAGTGGTATGTCCTCTATCATCAATTTGTATGGCACGAGGCTTTAATTGAGTTTTCATTGCTTTATAAGTGATTTTATAAATTAAAGCAAATGGTTCAGAACCTTCAGCCATATCAAAGCCAGAGGTCTGAATATTGAGAGTGAGTGTCTCGAGGATGTGTGGATCACAAAGAGACACAGAGAAGTCAGGGTAACAGTTAAAATAAACTGGACCCATTGAAAGTGAAGACTCTGCAATTCCAAGCAGAGAATCACTGAATTTATTGTGTCTGCAGTCGCGAAGAGCAACTAAGGCACAAGTGTCAAGTCCTAACCTAGTTAAAGGTTTTAGGGCTATTTGAATTAATCCCAAGTGGAGATACTTGTATTTTTCTTTGATCAAAGACTGGATTGTTTGAAAATTGAGTAATTGTTTTGAATCTAAGGATTTATTTATCGGTACTGTTTGTTCAACAATACTGATTAAATCCTCAGTTTTTTGAGAAAATCAAGATTTAGTAATCTCATATATCTCTTTTTGTGGAATTACTGGTAAGGACCAGTTTTGTAAATCTTGTTCAACTTCAGAAATTCTACCTTCCATTTTGGTTGGTAAACTGTTTGACCTAGAACTAGAAGTTCTGGAAAATTTTGAAAACAAAGACATCTTTTCAAAATTGCTTTGAGGATGGGTAAGGAACACTGTACTCGGACCACCTACAGCTGGACCATCTGAGTGGGACCACCTAACCTAGATCTCGCTAGCGCTCACCATGGCGACTTACACTGGATCTTGGTTCCTAACGGCTGACCAACACTCTATGCGACTGACCAACGCTATCAACGGCTGACCAACAGTACCTTGGACTCACTAACCTTCCCGGGGCAAAAGAAGAAAAGGGGGAGGTAAGTGTCTAGCAGTTTCCTAGCAAAAAGATGCCCTAGCTTCCCTTTATATAAGGCTGAAAGACGAGAAAACTTTTGTTGATGGGTTCAACAGGGACGAAGCCACGATTGCTAATAAATGAGGGCAAAAAAAAGTTTGAAAATACCAATTTACCTCTAAACGTGGTTTTTCAAACCGAACGAAGATTTTTTTCTTTCTTTTTTAACTCCCAGCAAACCCATCCTCACCAACCGTCTCACTATCTCCTCTTATCCTTCTCCTTCTCTTATATTTTCTCTTTCTCACAAACCCTTTCTCACTTTGTAATCTCTCAACTCCGCCTCTCATCTCACTCCCAATTCGCTCAACTTCGTAGCAAATGGTTATATCGAAATCGAACCCTGAAACACGAATATATCGGTAGTAGAGATTTGTATAGAAATGGGGGACCTAAACTTTAAAAATAACCAATAATATAATTTTTAGTGGAGTACAGAGCCAAGATTGTATACAAAATGGGGCAACCTAAACTTTTAAAATGGGGAGAATATAATTTTTTTTGAGTAATTTAGTGAAATTTTTCATAAAGATAAGGAGGACAACTTGACCTCCTTAGCCAAAGGGTAGATTCGCCCATGTGCTTCAAGGAGCTAATGTTGTATATGCACAATGAGGAAGCCGGAGTGCAAGGAAAACACACTCTTACATACTATGAGGGAATAATTGGTAAGAGATATTTGATGTGCTTATTTGAAAGCAACAACATTTTTAATTAACAAATTGACGCTTACAAAAAGACAATTAGGGGGTCTCTATTCTTCCATATCTTAAAACCTTAGGGTGTGTTTGGTTGCATGGAATCTTATGTTATGAAATTCTTGAGGGGACTTATATATATAAATGGTGGATATGGAGTAATATATCAATTTAGCTTAAAATATAGGGGTCCCCTCATGGATTCTCATAGCATAAGATTCATGCAACCAAACACACCCTTATGGGTGATATTCAATTACGAATTTTAATGTATTGTGAAGGATTTTAAAATCTATTAAAATTCAAGGGTATTCAATTAAGGATTTAAAATAATACATGTAAATCTTGGGGTATTCAAATACTGATTTTAAATGATTGTTTTAAAATCCATCAAAATCAGGGGTATTCAATTCATATTTTTCAAAAGTCCACCAAAATCATGGATATTCAATCATTAGTCCACCAAAATCATGGATATTCAATAATTAGTGAATTTTAATGAATTTGTTAAAATTGTGGATTTTGAATGATTTGTGAGTAGAAAGTATATATAACAAGAGTTATTTCAAATTCAACTTTTCCCTCATATTTCAACGAATTTGTATTGGCTATTGTTAAATGACACAACCATTTTCGCTGAAGGACGCCACAATCCCATTTTTTTGTGATCTGTTGAAGGACACCACCACATTCCCTTCTCTTTTCTTTTCACAGGAACAACACCACCTCTCTCCACAACTTTCAGCCACACGACCATGCCCTACCACCGCTGGATGCACCACCACCCGCACTTTCTCTTCTCCTTTGTTCCTGTTGTTCATTTTTGTTATTATTATTCATCTTTTTCTCATTATCTTCCTCTTATTTTCGCTTATTTTTGTTTTATCTTCATTTTTTTTCCTTTTGATTTTTTTTCTTCTACTTTTCTCTTTGTTTTTCTTATTCTTCTATTTTTTTTTGCTCCTCTCTCATTCTTTTCCCAATTTTTTTCTTATTCGCTCTTGCAGAGTTTCCTTCCAGTGGAGGTTCCCCACTTTCCAAAATCTTCGTGAGGGGGAAAAGAAGAAAAAGAAAATAAAGATGGGAGAAAAAAAAAACAGAGATAAAAAAAAGTGGAGGAAAAAAAACAGAGAACAAGAAGAGGTGGGGGGAAGAGGTTGAGAATAAGAAGATGAAAATGGGTGGAGGTGGCGGTGGTGATTGATGGAGGAAAAAAATAGGAGGAGGAGAGGTGATGATAGCATGGTGATTGAAGATGAATATGAAGAAGACGTGAGGAGAGGCGGCGGTGACGGAGATAACAATTTGAAGTAAAACAGTTATTTGTATTACTTTTGGACCATCTTCAATATATTTGATTTTTCTTTTTTAATTTAAAGTAAAATTATCGTAACATACAAATAATTGTTTAATTGATGTTTTGAAATATGTTTTATGATTTGTATTGGCATAGATAACAATGTAGGTGATGTTCTTTCATTGTTTCCTATGTCTAGCAACATATTTATAAAAATCCATTGAATTTATATGAATCCATAGAAATTTATAACAAACCTTTATAAAATCTACAAAATCCAATCATTTAAAATCCATCGAAATCCAGTAGATTTTGTAAAATCATTTGAAACCTTTTAAAATCCACGAGATCTAAAATCCTTCAGAGTCCATTCAAATCCCGAATTGAATACCCCCACCTCAGTGTCTCTTGTTGTTTCTTTCTCTCAATTTCCATGTTTCCAAATGTTAATGTGGATGTCATTTTTAGCGATCCATAAACAATCCTTAATAAAGTCCTAGCTATGGTGCACAAAGTGATACACTTTTGGTGATAAAATACCCATTTTCTTTGGATGTTTACTACCATCAAAAGTTAAAAAATGGTTGTTGAACCAAAATTCTTGAGGCTGGTAATAAATAAGCGGTCACAAAGTTTCATAGCACTATTATCATGGATGTTAATTTCCTGATTAAGTCTAGCTCGCCATGTTTGCTAGTTTTTTGTGGGTTTTTTTATACATGGTTGGCTAGTAAACATGACTGACTATAATTATTGTAATTTCCTATACCAACTAGAATAATCACTGATAACGACTTTATTCTAAAAATGTTAGACATCCTAGTTATGCGCAACAAGATAGATAATTTCCCACATGTTTTCCTACAATCATTCGTTCCAGCAATTTTTTTTTATAATGTCATAACTCGTAGAACAAAAGGCAATAGACCATTGATTTGATGAGCTTGGGAATTTCAAGAGATCCATTTCCATTGAAAAATACATTTAATTTTTGGCGGCTACTACACCACACTACCATTTTTTTTTCTCTCTCCATTATACTTTCTCACACCGCCTTTATAAACAAAACATCAATTTTTCCCCCTCACCTTTCAAATCGACAATGGTTCCTCCCTCCTTCATTCGCAATTTCTTGCAAATCTCCTCCCTCTTCCTTGAAAACTCTCAGAATCCCCTCAAATTCAATCCCAAAACTCAATAAATATACATAACTTAACATAACAGAGAAATCCAAACTCAAAACGAAAAAGACACAAAATATGGTAACTTTTGACCAATTTAAACTCTCAATTGAGACCGATTTTCAACCTCATAAAAACATGAAAATTATAATATTATGAGTTATCTAATAAACACAACTTGAATCACTTGAAAATGTTTTGAAATGAACACGTTATGGTCATTTTACTAAAGTCGCGCAAATCTGTCCGAAAAATAAAAATGGGATAATCTTCTTGACTTTCGACCAACTTATATACTTGATCGACACCAATTCTCAAGTTGATCAAAACATAAAAGTTGTAGTACTATGAGTTATCTAACGAACACAACTTGAATCACTTGAATTTTTTTTGAAATGAACATGTTATGGTCATTTTACTAAAGTCGCACAAATCTGTCCGAAAATATTATGTTCGCAGAGTGAGATACCCCACAGTGCACAGTGCGAAAAGGAAAAAATATATGTATTTCCTGTTCGCAGAGTGCACTGTGGGGTATCAGAAATTTTGTTGGACAAATTTGTGCGACTTTAGTAAAATGATCATAACTTAACTCATTTCAAGACATTTTCAAGTGATTTAAGTTGTGTTTATTAGATAACTCAAAGTACTACAATTTTTGTCAACTTGAGAATCAATCTCAATCGAGCACATAAGTTGGTCGAAAGTCAGTAACACTATCCCGTTTTTTATTTTTCGGACATATTTGCATGACTTTAGTAAAATGACCATAATTTGCTAATTTCAAAACAATATCAAGTGATTCAAGTTGTGTTTATTAGATAACTCAGAATACTACAACTTTTGTGTTTGGATCAACTTGAGAATCAATGTCAATCGAACACATAAGTTGGCCAAAAGTCAGGAACACTATCCTATTTTCATTGCGAGGCGAATTTGCACGGCTTTAGTAAAATGACAATAACTTGCTCATTTTAAAACATTTTCAAGTGATCCATGTTGTGTTTATTAGATAATTTATAGTACTACAACTGTTGTGTTTTGATGAATTTGAGAATCAATTTTAATTGAGGGTTTAAATTAGTAAAAAATTACCCTTTTAGTGTTTTTTTTTGTTTTGAGTTTGAGTTTATCTGTTACGCATATTTATTGATGACATGAGAAAGTAAAAAAAAAACCCAAAAAAACACATTGGTGATGTTCATGGACATGATGGTGCGGTGTAGTCCTTGCCTATTTTTTTTAGAGTGCTTCTAGGGAGCTTGGGTCTGCTGCTTGGGTTTGCAACCTGGGTGACATTTTTACATTTTTTCCCTTAGCTTTTTAACTACCTTTAAATATAACAACAAGAAAAGAGGGGCAAAAGGATAATTTCCCTTTCCAAACTGGAAACTCAGGCTGCAAACCCGAATTCCCTATAATTATACTTTTTTTTAATTTGAATAATAGGTTGAAAGATAGCTTGATTTACTTGAAAAAGGACAGAATCACCATTCATTTCCAGGAGTCCACTCTATATGAAAGGAACGGTTGATATCAGACCCCCACACGGACCCAAAATGAACGACGTGGCGAAAAGCCCGTCTCTCCTTCTACCGTTAAAGCGCACGTCAGGACAAGACCCATTTGACAAACCAAATCAAAAGCCATTCGAATGCAAGTGTCATCCACGCTTTCTTCTTCTTCCTCTGCTCTTCCCGACGCACTAAAACCGCTGCAAACAATGGCGACGAACTCCATGATCTGGTTCCGTAAAGGACTTCGAATCCACGACAACCCGGCACTCGAACACGCGTGCAAGGGCACGAAGCATCTCTACCCGGTTTTCGTGCTTGACCCGCACTATCTGAAACCCGACCGGACCGCATTCTCTCCCGGATCGGATCGGGCCGGGTTGAACCGGATCCAGTTCTTCCTCGAGAGTTTGGATGATCTCGATTCGAGTCTCAGGAAGCTTGGGTCGAGGTTGTTGCTGTTCAGGGGAAGTCCTGTGGAGGTCTTGATTCGGCTCTTGAAGGAGGTGAGTTTATTTGGTTTCCATCTTTTATTAATTATTTTGATATAATTGATTACTTTTTTGTGAAGAAAAAAAAGAAGTTAGTCATTAGAGTTTCTATTGAATTTGAGTTGCATGGGCTTGGAATGGAATGGGATGTGAAATGGTCATTCATTTTATCACGAGAAGAAGTACAGTTTTGGAAGAAGAGTTGAATGAGAAGAGTTCGCTTTCCCACGTGACATGGGTTGATTGTGATATGCATAGCCCAGCCCAAGTGATATGCATAGCCCAACCCATTTGCAATGAATAGTGCCTCATAAATAGTGAACTGTAAACCACTATAGTAGGACTAGTTTATTTGATTTTTAGTTTTAACATAATTTCGTAAGATTAATAATTCAAGTACATTAGTTATTTTCATTATGCATGAGGCTCGTGAAATGACTCAAAATGCAAAGATGGTCGAATGATCAATATCTTGGGCACACCATAAATTTCCTAAAAAAATTCATGCACGTTCTTAATAAATTACGAAGAGCATGCCTTGAATAAATAGATGCTTGAAGACGACGGCAAAACCTAGTGATATACTATGGTTAATCAAATCAGTTAAGATGAAAAAATTTTCAGCCGTTTTCCCTAATTGATGGAGAATTTTCCTAAAATGGTGACTCCATTTCAAGTAGCAGCATGTTCTTTGAAACACAGATTTGCTAGCAAAACCTAGTGATATACTATGATTAATCAAATCAGTAAAGATGGAAAAAATTTCAGCCTTTTTCCCTAATTGGTGGAGAATTTTACTAAAATGGTGACTCCATTTCAAGTAGCAGCATGTTCTTTGAAACACAGATTTGTAGTCATCACAATTTTCATATGGCGATCAAACTAACAAAAGAGGGCCATCAAGCCAATGAATCCACAAATACTTTGCCAAGGCATATATGATAATTATCATAATGGTTTTGGCAACTAAGCTTCTTCTTGTTATTGGACATGCATTTTCAGCCATAAGGGTTTGGTCAACACTTATTTCCTAATTGTTTCTTGCAGTGGGATGTGAAAAAACTCTGCTTTGAATATGACACAGAGCCATATTACCAAGCCCTAGATAAACAAATCAAGGTGAATGGTCTATTTTGCGGTTTGAGAACCTCTGAGAAACTTTTCTGTCATAGCCTTCATTTTCTTCTAGACGGTTTCTTCAGAAAGTTCAGATTTTTGGAATTCCATGCAATGACTTGCTTGCTTCAACAGGACTATGCTTCATCGGCTGGGATTGAGGTTTTTTGTCCTGTGAGCCATACTCTCTTCAGTCCTGAGGATATCATACAAAAGGTATTCTGGAGATACTGTGTTTTGACCATTTTTTAGTCAAACCTCCAATTTATGTATTAGTTTGTACAAGATGTGTAAGTGTTTATTTTGACTCTCTAGAGGGGTAGTGTCTTTAATCGTCTGAGTCCTGTCATGTCATTACTTCGTAACTGATTTAAAGATTTTTTCCTTATCAATTAATTTTCAAAAAGAATGCAGGAAGGACACCTTTGAGTTATCAATCATTTGTAAAGCTTGCTGGGAACCCCCCATCGCCACTTGCAACAACCATTTCTTCACTTCCTCCAGTGAGGCTTGCTGGAAGTTATGAGATTTTGAGAGTTCCCTCAATCAAGGAACTTGGCTACGGAGACATTTCACAGGTTCTAAACTATACTTTCCTTGCAACATATATATCTATTCTTTGAATTTCTTATGAAGAAAAGATACCTGGCAGGAAGAATTCTCTCCTTTCAAAGGGGGCGAATCAGAGGCATTGAAGAGGTTGAGAGAATCACTTGACAACAAGGTATACCTCATACAGTTTGCAGTTTTATTTCCTCTGATACATTCAGTGATTTCACATTCTGTAAGAATCAATGTCTTATTAATGAAGCATGGAAAAAGTATTTGTGAAAGAACTGTTTTTAGTTGATATGAAGCACTAAGCCATGCCATCTAATCATAAATCTTCTAGTTTGACTTATTAGCAAGTATGTTCATAATGTGGTATCAAACATATCCCCATTGTCTGCCTATACAATTGATTCGATCAACTTATTCACCTTCCTTGGGACTAAAAGTAGATTTTGTGAAGAAAACTTGCACCTGACATCAGTTAGTATAGTTTCTTCTTATGTTTCTTCCACTTGAAAGAACACTTTGAGGATAACTAACGAGAGCGGCTTTTACTAAAAGTATCCATTGTCTTAATTGCGTTTGCGTGTATAAAGAGTGTGGCTAAATGCTTGAAATGTAGTTAGGTGTCTGCCTGCCTGCTATTTCTTCCCAAGGAACATGTGTTATGTTTAGATCCATCCTCTAATAGCCTCAAGTGAATTGGCTCTAAAACTAATCACTTTTACGATTGCTTTCAGCCTAGGTATTACTGGGTAAGCAAGTCACTGTTCCATGCTCTGTTACTTGTTACCCAATCAAATAGGAAATTGTGCGTTGGGGTTATTATGAACTCATGCTTGTATAAGTTCGGCATTGCTTAATTCTTGAATAGCAAATTTCTTGTCTTATGGCTTCTCAGACTAGGTCCTTTTGTGAATTGCAGGAGTGGGTAGCAAACTTCGAGAAACCAAAGGGTGACCCATCTGCATTCTTGAAACCAGCAACAACTGTTTTATCTCCATATTTGAAAGTGAGTACAAAGGAAAATTCTTGAAATACGGCGAACAAATTTTTATCTGTCATTGCCTTTATCCTGGCATTTGAATTCCAATTCTAAAAATATTTGTTGTATTGTTTCTGTGGCAGTTTGGTTGTCTTTCTTGCAGATATTTTTACCAATGCCTTCAAGATGTTTATAAGGACGTCAAGAAACATACATTGCCACCTGTTTCACTTGTTGGACAGGTCAGTGTACCATGCCTTAACACTTTATGTTCTGCCAGTTTATTGCAAGTGCTGATTACTCTTGATGACAAGAAATGTGCATTGGTTCATCATATCTTGATGTGTACTGTCAACATATTTATGTCATTTGGTCCTTTTTATGTAACCGAATGATCTTTACACTTCTTTGGATGTTATATTCTGTGGACTTCTATGTTTGGTTTCAACCACAAATTTGACAACTATCTGTGTCTTTCAACCTCTGCAGTTGTTATGGCGGGATTTTTTCTATACTGTGGCTTTTGGTACTCCTAATTTTGATCAGATGAAGGATAATAGAATATGCAAACAGGTAAACTTTTAAGAAACAAATTTCATTTAATCTTCTAGTGAATGACCTAGGTACCTCTGCTTTGAATAATTGTATCTTCGGTTGGTTGGGGTCTTTGAATCAACAGTCATCTTATTTATAAGGTGCACGAGTACTCGTAAGATTAAAAACTTTTGTTTATAAGGTTTATGGTGGCGATGTTTCAACCAGATGCTTACGTGCATTGCAAAAGGCAGAAGAATTCCTGACTTGAACAATATTGCCTTGTCTCTAGGGATGCCATTCTACCAGATTTTATCTGATATCAGATATTGCCCAATCTAATAAACCAGATTCAGTGTTTGAATTTCAAATTTCATCTGAGATTCTGTTACATATACCCGAATATACTTGAACAAGAACTTCTATTTTCTAGTTCTCGTTTTGTGCATTACATGTGTTCCAGTTGTCTCACTGAGAAAACTATAACGAAGTTGAATATGACATGGTAGTGTAGATACCTTGGATTGATGACAATGAATTGTTCGTGGCTTGGAGAGATGCTCGGACAGGATATCCTTGGATTGACGCCATCATGACCCAGGTTTTGGTTTGTTTGAAGAATCTTTGCTTGTGTTGGCCAATCTATTGATTGCTTGCTGGATTATTCACTAAAACCGATGTGCAGTTTATGTAATTCAACATTAAAGCAACATCTGAAGCACGTTTTTTTTTTATTTTTTATTTTTTATGATAGCTAAGGAAGTGGGGTTGGATCCATCATCTTGCACGGCACTCTGTTGCATGTTTTCTAACTCGCGGTGATTTGGTACATGACCTTCATTCACTTTTTGTGCTCTTTTGCTATCATAAGTGCTTTCTTATTATTTTAACTTGTCTCCACTTTCCTGATGTACACTTTCCTGCTTATAGTTTATTCATTGGGAAAGGGGACGTGGCGTTTTTGATAGATTGCTGGTTGATTCAGACTGGGCAATTAACAATGGGAATTGGCTATGGCTCTCGTGTTCATCATTTTTCTACCAGGTCCGAATCTCACTCACGTTGTAGTATTTGTATTGCTTAGTTATGGACTGAAATGCCCCAGTGGAAACTTGCCCCCTCCCATCTTACCAAAGTAGTTGAGATAGAAGTACTAATTTATTCTGGTCTTGTTCCATGTATGTATCAGTATAATCGTATATACTCCCCCATCTCATTTGGGAAGAAGTATGATCCGAAAGGGAACTATATTCGACATTTTCTCCCTGTTCTGAAAGGTAAGTAAACTTAGACGACCTGGTTGAGTTTTTGGCATTGTGCTAAAATGAGGTGCATGAACATATTTTAATTTGTTAGACATGCCGAAGGAGTATATATACGAACCATGGACTGCTCCATTAACTGTTCAAACCAAAGCAAACTGCATCATTGGAAGAGATTATCCAAAACCAGGTCAGTATTTGCATACTGGATACATCTCTGCAGTCTTAGGCTGTGCATTTCTTTTAACTCACAATTTCTACTGTTTCAGTGGTTGCCCATGACCTTGCAAGCAAGGAATGTAAGAGGAGATTAGCTGAAGCATATGCATTGAATCGGACAAGAGATGGTTTAGTGACTGAAGAAGATTTGATAGGATTAAGGAGAAAGTTGGAGGAAAATCAACAAGAACAGGTCCGCAATTCTAAAAGCCAGAAGCGAAAGATTAAGTAGTTGATTGCAGAGGTTCTTGCCATCTCACTTGCAAGATTTGAGTCCTGAGACAGAGACTACGTACCGGAATCAGGGAACCAAGTTTAATGGAATACGTATTGTATCCATATCATATATTTCCCCTCACTATTGTACTAATTGTAGAACTAGTTCAAGCAGGAGAAGAATGAACTGCTGCTTTTATAACTGTGATTAATTATACATTCGATGTCATAGTTCAATGCCATGGATTTATTAGCATGCCATTCTGCAATTGTTACATACTCTACTGAGCAGAAGTAAGCGATCTTATTTTCAACTTGTTACAATTTCACAAAATTGAAGTTCAATGTATTGAAATGAACTACTACTACTACTACTACTGTTCTACATTCACTTAAGAAGTAAAAAAGAAAACTCATCCCAATCTTTTCTCGAATAATCTCCTCGTTTTTCCTCCTCCAATTTGTTCAAATTGATCCAAGTTTTTTGCTTTCATCGTCGATGGCAGAGCAGTAGTCTCATTATTTTGATGATGAATCGTCACCCCTTCTACCTTTTCAGTAATCAAACTTCCATTTCTTGTTAAGTCAACTGCATTAAAGCATAAGGTTATTAAAGCTCATAAATATCATCCCCATTGTTCATAAACAAATAGAAAACATAGAGTTCTTGAAATCTTAACCTGGATGCGAAAAAGCCCATAGGGTCAAAACACAGAGAAGCAAAACAATTGGTATGAAGTGAATTGTATTATCCTCATGGGGGTTAGTCTCCTTCTTTGTAGCATCATCCAAGATGGAGTCATACTTGACGTCTGCCGTCACTTTGAAGCCCGGTGACCCCTTCGGTGCAGGGGATAAGTTGATCAAGAACTCATCCGAAGCTCGCGAGGTGCTCGATGACCTATGCATCTTTTCACAGGATGGAAGCAATGCAAACCAGAGAAGAAAATGATTAAAGAGTTTGAGAGTTGGGTTTTTTTGATACAAAATGTATAGTGTGAAGTCTAAGGAGGGGAGATCTGAAAGCTTATATTAGGGAAAGAAATGGCTTTGCTGTCAGAGCCAAATTGGACTTTTTTTGTGATTGAATACTGAAAAGAGTATTTTTTTTGTTAGTTATTTAGGCATTGATTGATTCATTCATTGGTTTATTATTGTATGTGTTGAACTCTGTTGTTTTAGGAGTAAGTTTAGCTAGCCTTGTTTGCTCAGCATTTTTTTTGAGAAATTCTAAATGATGAGGAAGTGGGCGAGGAAATCAGCGAGGGAGGAGAGAGGGGACCGCCCATCCCCTCGGAATGCGCACATAAAAAATAACAGCGCACATCCCGAGGAGAATGGCGGTCCCCTCTCTCCCACCCTCGCTGATTTCCTCGCCCGCTTCCTCGCTGTGTAGAACAGCTCATTTTTTTTACGTTACTTTTGCAGCTCTGTTGTTTCAGTATCAAATTTGGAATTCTTGTGTTACTTTGTGTGGTTTGAGACTTACTTCGGTATTCCATAGTAATTTTATGGAGTGTAATTAAAGAAATGACCCTTCTATTGGACTTGAAATTAGGGTTCTTGAATTTATATGTTTAGGCATTTTACCAATTTAGTCAAATTTCTAAAAATATATGATATTTGAATATTTTTATTTTATTATTATCCCTTAATATCCTTTCCCAAATGCCATCAAAAGAGTTTGATCTCTAAACTTGTAATTCTATCTACCACAAGTCTATAGCTGAGTTGATACTCCATTGACGATATAAAATCTGAATATCTCACATAAAGTAACCTAACAATTAAAAATATAAAATAAAAATGGTAAGCTAACCTTAAAAAAAACTAAAACTAATTAATGGTACAACATAAGGAAACTTGTTCAGGCTTCCCTTAATTAATAATGGTACAACATAAGAAAACTTACTCGGGCTTCCCTTACCATGAATATTTTCTATCACGGGGTCCCTAACACAATAAATGTGAGCGACCGAACTCAAAAACTTATGAATCATTTTAAAGTTATGATTGTTTATTTGTTATATTTCATATTTATTATTAATTAGCAGTTTCCTTCACTTTAATTAAAGTAAATAAAATCAAAATATTAATAATTATCTAATATCATTTTTTTAGTATTTTTTTAAAGTCATTTCATTATTTTGAAATGATTTCTTAATATAAAATTAAGCGTATTCTAACAAGTGCCTACACGTAAGTAGTGGATTGCCATGGACCTACTCTACTTTGAATTACTATTAGCTTAGGCATTCCATAAAGGGTAAAAAATTGTACAAAACAAAATGTAAGTTTTACTTTGTGTAAATAAAATGTTTGATATTATTCATTTATTTATTAGTGCTTTGAACTTATGAAACTTGAAAGCTTTCAATTTAATTCAATACGATTTGAATTATCTAAACAAGACATAGAAGAACTTTTAAGCTCAAATAATATAGTTTTCATTTAATTAATTTATAATAAAAACTAAGAGAGTCCTAAATAGGTATTTAAAATATTTTTTGTTCATAATGTGTGAATATCTATATCTAAAAATAAAATGTTCTACGTTCTCCCTTTTTTACATGGTGAATGTTCCATCATTGATTGGTTGAAATCAAGAAATGTGATTTCTCGAAAAATGTCGGAAATTTCATTAAATATTTTCTTTTTTTTAGTTACCGAAATTTCTTTCGAAACCAACTTTTTTTTTCGTTAGGTCAATCTCAATGTCGGTACATTTTAACCCGTTATAATTTTAGTTTAATATTAAAATCTAGTTTTATAAGTGATTATTATGCAATATGTAATTTGTATGACATAACGAGTCTTGTGGTACTCTTTATGTAATTCATAAGAGTTTAAAATGTTTAACTTATATTGATAAGTTTAAAATTATAATCGAAATTTTTACATTTTTTCTATACACAACGAAATATTTTTTAAAATCAACTTACCGAAATTACCTCAAAAAACGAAATCACAATCCTTGGTTGAAATACAGTTTTAAACATTTAAAACTCATAAATTTGACAAAAATAGAAAGAATCATTAGCCTCAGGCCCCTCAACTGTGTAAAATGGAATGGACAACATGTCTTCTGGTTGATCTCAACATGTCAATTGCGAGGGTTTCATCAGTCATCTTGTAAAAATTGATGCAAGTCATCTTCTTCGTTAAGCCTTCAGAATATGTGGCACAAGGACAAAGGTGTGCATTATCAGCGGTTACAGGAAGTAAATACAATGCACCTGTAAGAAATTGATGAGCAAGCGAAGGGAGGCGAGTCAATGCTAAGAAAAGAACATCAACAAAACAATTTCAGAACACAAATAAATGAAAAGAAAATATAAATCAGTTGTCACGTTATACAAGCAACACATGGACGCCATCAGTTATCATTTACAGTGACTGACTCATCGTCCCTTTAGTTTCTGAGAGATTCTAAATGTCGAGGGAATGAGCGAGGAAACGAGCGAGGGAAATGAGGTGGCGAGGTGAAAGCCGTTCATTTCCCTCGAGATGCGCGCGAGAAAAGTCAACGCACACATCTCGAGGGAAATGAACGGCTTTCACCTCGCCACCTCATTTCTCTCGTTCGTTTCCTCGCTCATTCCCTCGACATTTAGAATTTCTCTTAGTTTCTGCATATGTTTTTCAACAGAATCCGTCTAAATGGCAAGGAAACCAGCGAGGGAAGGGGGTGCAACCCTCCATTCCCTTGGGATGTGCGAAGGAGATTGAAGGCACATATCTCGAGGGGACTGGAGGGTTGCACCCCCCTCCCTCGCTGGTTTCCTCGCCATTTAGAATTTATGTTTTCAAAATATAGTAATGCTACGAAATCTTTGATATGGAATAGAAATAATGGACGTCTTCTGTTGCAGAAAGTTGACATGAAACCTAATATTGCAAGTTAGACTCCACATAAAAGAGTTTCCAGGAAAAATACATTCTGCTATTGGTTGTGGTACAGTTTTAAACTTCTCGAATTAGTCTACCTCTCGAATTCCGTTTCCAAATACGCATAAACAGGTCTACACCAAGTAAGGTTTGAAATGTTTACTAATCTTAAAAAAAATCACGCACAGACTCAAACACAATCAACAACCAATTGATGCACAAGAAAAAATGCATCCCTAAGCAATTAGTGTTTTTTAAATTAATTATCTTTTTATCTTTGGGGGATAGATTATTTCTTATGTAATCTTTATATCAAAGCAATGGGTGCTACAAGATGATCCTATGAGTGTATACTTTACACCACAAAGTTGAAAATCAGTAGGTTGGAGTTTTGTTTCAAAGAAACCGAATTATCGCACAAGAGAAGGAGGTCACAATGGTACAATTAAATATTTCCTTGTGCTATCGCTCTGTAAGCCAATAGATGTGAGAACGATGTGATGTTAAATGTACACTTGAGGCTTGTGTTCCTAACCCAAAACTGTTAGTTACACCAATTCTTCTTGCGGATCGTGACTTACTTATGACTCGGCGTACCGGGTAAATTACCCTTGTGGTAGTGGCTTCTCGGAGTTCATTGAATGATTAAACCTATCGTCACTTTTAACTTTGGTCAACATAAAAATTATTGGATTCACCTTGGTCTTTGTTGTCCTATGAACATCGTACCTAAAAGATGACTCTATCTAACTGATTTTAATTATGTTTGGCTATTGGTTGCACACAGCTGGAGTGATGAGGTGAGGATATCAAGTCCCACCAGTTTCTATTTAGAAGCTGAGTCTGCTTATTATGAATTACTAAAGTTTAACATCCACAATTACAGATATTAAACAACCAATCACACAATTTCAAACAGTTACACAAAGCACCCGGGTCGCTAATACATTGCGTGTGATAGAAGTACTTACAGTGTGCGTATTCCGTTCTGCACAAAAAATTAGCACAATTAAATAAAAATGTCCGACTTCTTTTTATCCGTTTCAATCAGCACACAAGCATATGCAATCAAATTATTGGTCTTGGTTTTAGAAGTCGGATTTCCAAATCATAAAAAAAATAAATTATTGAGTAACAATTAAAATTGTTTCCCTATAATTTCTTTTGACTTGGAAAATTTTGGGTTTTTTTTTTCAGGTGATTAAAAATGGAAAATAATAGAATTACAAAAATTATTACACCACACACTCGTAAAACGAGGTGAAAATAAAATTAAAACTCCCCTCACAAAACAAAAAAATTAAAATTAAAATTTGCTTGATGTTTGCAGAATCGTCCAATTTTCTCGAGAAACGTGTATTCTGCAAAATCAAACAAATAACACGAAATGAGTGTAAAAAGAACATAACAAATAAAATAAAATTGTTTTTTTAATTAGTGAAAATAAATCTTAAATTCAATTACACCGTTCCCCGGCAACGGCGCCAAAAACTTGTTGCGGATTTAACCGACCTAAATAAACATGCTAATTTGACCTACTTGTAATAATCACAAGTGCACGGTGTCTAACTGGTAGACAATGGTGAGTACGGGTCGATCCCACGAGGAAGGTGGATTAAATTGAATTTAATAATTTACCTAAACTAATTTGGAGAAAATGGGGGTTACAGTGTTTAAAAATCCGAGTTAAATAAAAATAACAATAAATAAAAGAAAAGAGTTGGAGGGAAACCACAATTTGCAAAATATTTTTCAAGCTCCTAAAATTATATTCAATTTTTCTTATTATTCCAATTTCAAATAAATGACTCTAGCAATGTATAAACCTCCTAGCATTAATTGTCTTTTCAGGTCACAATTAATCACAAGTTTAATTATTCAATTAAAACATGCTTGATTTATAACATAATATTTTTCTAATAACCTAAGATGCATGACATATTAGGTGAAAGTAAAATATTATAAATCGCGAATCAATTAATATTAATCATGGAATAATAAAGTAAAATGAAATTAATTCTAGAGTTTGAGACTTAATTCACTGTGGTGTTACAGAGCATTCAGTAGGGTGCAAAAAGGAACAGGTCCAGTGTGGCTCAACAGATCCCAGTGGGTGCAAATAGCCAACTATTTTGAAAAACAGTTGGTTCCCGCCTCTTTCTCCTGCGCTTTCTTCTCTAGCGAGAGGCGCTGCTGCTGCTGATTCCTCTTCGCTCCTCGCGAGCTTCTTCTTCCTTCGACCGGCTCTGATACTTTTGCGAGCTCTGTTTCATGGTGGGTGATGGCGGTGGGAAGTGGCTCTGGTGGCGGTGATGGCGGCTTGCGTTGTTGCTTCTACTTCATTTTCTTTTGTTCCTGTAAGAGAGAGAGGTGAATGAGGGGCTGGGTTTGTGAGAGAGGGAGAAACAGGGACTAGGAGTCCTTCCTGTTGGTTTCTTGTCTGTGACGGGAACGAGAGAGAGAACAGGGAGAGATGGATGAGGAAGGAAGGCGAGGTGGAAAAGAGAAGACTGGGGGTCGTGCTCTGATGGTGGTGGTGGCTGTGTGGCGTGATGGAACAGGGAGAGGGAGAGGAGCGTGACGAGAAAACAGGGAGATGCTCCCTGTTTTGTTGAGCGAGGATTGTGATGGATGATGGTGGTGCTTGGTGGTTGGCTGTTGGACGGTGGCGATGTGAAGACTGATGGTGAAGGAAGAAGAGGAGGTGGTGATGACGGGATGATCGCGCTGCCGGTCCTCCTATCGAACGAGGATCGCCGACAGGGTGGATGTGGCGTGGTGATTTTGCTTGGTTAGGATGGTGATGAGAATCACAAATTGTAAAGAAAATTTTTTGGTATTCTGTATTTTTTTTTCCTTCTCTTCTTCCCCTTTCTTATTCATTTCTATTGTATTTATAGAGAATTAAGGAAATGAACTTGAACAAGTTAAGGGGAGGGTTCAATGAGTGATTTAAGGCTTAAATCAAACTAGAATTTTGGATAATTAAGAGAATATGCTTTGGGTTTACGGATTTGGTTTTGGGTTTGGTTTTGAGTTTACGTTATGGGTTTAGGCTATTCTCACCTCCACTTCATCTGAAGTCACCGTCTGTGATCTATTCATTGCATTTTTCTTTGATTTCTTCGTTATTCTCCGAATTATACAAAAACACAAAAATTTATTAATTAATTAAAATAAATAAACAATGATTAACAAAAATATAATAAGAGGTAAAAAAATGTTATAATTATGTGATTATCATCGCTCTACTACCCCGTTCTGCTGTGGTGTCGACTTCATTGTGAAGTGTCTTTTAATGTCATGTTCCAAACAAAACTGCTTCAAGGGATCTTCGGTATACTCACCGCCATTTTGAGATCTCAATACTTTTATCACCAATCCTGTTCATTCCTATTTGTTTTTCAATCATAACTTTTCCACTTCTTGAAGATATCAGTGACTTCATTTTTATGTTTCATGGTGTATACACCTATACTCTCCGGCTCAAGTCATCGATAAAAGACACAAAATACCTGGAACCCCCTTTGGATGCGACTCTAGAGGGTCCCCAAACATCAGTGTGGATGTAATCCACCATTCCCGTGGTGTTGTGAGTAACATCACTAAAACTAATTCTGCACTGCTTCCCATATATGTAATGTTCACAAAAATTCAGTTTTGCCATTTTATCACCGCTAAGCAAGCCCCGTTTGCTTAAAGTTCTTAGTTCATTCTCACCTACATGCCCTAATCGCATGTGGCATAACTGTGTACGTGTCAAGTTTTTCTCATCAACAACTGTAGAAACCATAGCTTCATCTTCAACTATACTGCCTTGAAGGAAATACAAATTGGCATGCCTAACCGCTGTCATAAGCAACCTGTCACCAAAATAAACATTACAATATCCATTCTCACCAATATACTGGTAGCCCTGAGCTTCAAGCACCCCAAGAGAAATCAACCCCTTTGAAAGAGTTGGAACATGATGTACCTCAGTAAGTTGTCTACATGACCCATCTGCCAACTGAAATTTGACTATACCAACACTCATTTTCTTGCAAGGCCGAGAGTCACGCATTTTAACTGAACTGCCCTTAATCTCGCGATAAGTGTTGAACCATTCCCTTACGGACACATATGATACGAGGGGGGTGAATGGTTCCCCTCCCTCCACCTCACTCCCCTCGCTGGTTTCCTCGACATTTAGAATTCCCCGTACAACTGGACATCATCCCAAACTCAAATGCTTCCTATTTTATGACCAAGCTTCAATGTGAGGAGAAAAACTAAGCTTGGTCGTACTATCTGCCATGAGAGTAAAACACCTGTTATGGAGAAATAAAAAATCAGGAGACTGGTGTTAAATCAGGAGACCGGTGTTCTCACCAGTACCATCTTTTCAAAAATCAAGAGACTGGTGTTCTCACCAGTACCATCTTTGCATTTTCCTGTAGAAATACCAGTTGTACCCTGAATATAGTAACGATATTGTCCTTAGTTTAAACAACCTCTGTCTTGGGCCTACCATCCACGCCACAGGTGTGAGATTGCCAGTTGTACCCTGAATATAGTAACGATATTGTCCCTAGCTTAAACAACTTCTGTCTTGGACCTACCATCCGCGCCACGGGTGTGAGATTTTATCTTAAAAGGCCTTGTTGCTATTAGGGAGTGGATCATCTCGTTATAAACCTTAGTGAGGACTCCACCTTACTTGATGTGGGACTATTCAAACTGAGTCTACTATAGATAACAACGATATTGTCCCCAACTTAAACAACCTCTGTAGATGTGGGAATATTCAAGCTGAGTCCACTATATATAGCAACGATATTGTCCCCAACTTAAACAACCTTTGTATTGGGCCTACCATCTGGGCCACGAGTGTGAGATTTTTATCTTAAAAGGCCTTGTTGCTATTAAGGAGTGGAATCATTTCCTTATAAACCTTAGTGACGACTCCACCTTACTTGATGTGGGACTATTCAAGCCAACTCCATCCCAACAATCTCCACCTGGCGCGAATCGTCACACATCCTACAATCCATCCATCAGTCTACAACATCTCGAAGTACACCTCCTCATCGAGTCTCATATACGACCACGATCCTGTGAGTAGCGGTCTGCTATCTCGGCGTTGTTGGCTCCACTTTGTCGCAATCACTGCACTAACTCCATCTCGTCCGGATTTGTAGGATACATTCTCTTGGCAAAGATCTGAAATTTAATCTGGATCCATTCATATTGCACAGACCGCGCACCACTTGCCAAGTCCTAGTCGAATCATCGGCTCTGATACCACTTGTTGGCGTGCTGAGCACGCACCTGTGTTCACTATACATAGCAACGATATTGTCCCCAACTTAAACATCCTCTATCTTGGGTCTACCATCTGGGCCACGGGTATAGGGTTTTTATCTTAAAAGACCTCGTTGCTATTAGGGAGTGGATCATCTCCTTATAAACCTTAGTGACGCTTCCACCTTACTTGATATGAGAATATTCAAGCCAACTCCATCTCTACAGTTTTTCCATCATTTTCCGATAAGGGGCATATGAATTCTGATAGATAAAGGTTCCATTTTATCCTATGTAACATAAGTACATAATTAAATACAAGAAACATAATTTATGACTATTGATGGTTTTTTTTTGGAAAGCGAGCTGGGGTGTGTAGGATCCCCGAACCTTATATTAATAAAAAAAGGTGATGATAAAGTTTACAATCGTTCATACGTTCACTCATTTCATCATCTACAAAACAATAAACTTGCTTCAAAGCTTCAACAAAGAACCTAATTAGTTCTAGATTCACCGTCTTCAGGTTAGGGAGTAACCTTGCAAAGTGTTCTGCTACTAAAGTGGTTGCATGATAGACTTGCCATAACTTTTCTTCCTCGTAATTACCAATCAATCCTTTAAGCACTCTCATGACCTGATTTATACCTAATGTGGGCCCTAGGATGTATGAGAAGTCGTCGTAAAGAATCGAAACACAATGAATCATGATATAGAAACCATTGAATGCTGACACTAATCTAGCATCCCTACAATGTTCTAATAAGCATTTGCATTCTACCTGTATTATTATCATCAGTTACCTGAATTTAGGATTTGTCTTCTTGCTTCGAGAAGACCTTCGAGGAACATATTCCGTGGAAGGCTGTATTGTGGTGACCTCATGTTCTTCTTCAATAGTGTTTTGCCCCACCTTTGCTGCTTTCGCTTCAAGTAAACTTTTGATTTCGGTGGCCAATGCATCCCTGCTCATTCTTGCAATTTATGAATTCAAAACATTGATGACTTGGGGTGTTAGCCAATCCATGGGCGCTGTTGGATCTTCCCCCTGTCTTCCATCAGTTATCTCTCGTCATACTTCAGGAAGTGTAGTAGCTGATTTTGAGGTTGCATCAACCTCTTCACTGCATCTTTCCTCACTTTCTTTTAGTTCATCTTGGCCCCTGTTCTTGGTTATCTTTGGGATAGCTACCCCTGGTTCCACGCTTACCAGATGATTTGTGATGGGAGAAGCAAAGCGTATCTTGTCAGAGTTGAGCAATTCATGCTCACCATTTTGACACTTCCGACTCCGGTTGTTGACACCCCAATGCAGGTTGAAAATGCTGTACCCCACACTGTGTCCCAAAAACCGTAAGGATCAACTCATCATTTGCCTGGAGGGCTCGAGGTCCTTCTTCTGTAATATCTTAATTTTGCTAGTTTCAATACTTGTATTCACATCTTCAAACTCATGACTTGTCGTCCCCAGGCTGCCTAGATCATCATGATGAGTTGGGTTTCCTTGCTTCGCTTTTTCAATCTCACGAGCTGTGTATCCCGCCTCTTGAAGGTTTTCCTTTGTTGTTTCTTATACGAATATGGCACTGGTGGTAGCCTTTTCTTTACTAGCCGAAATATTCTTTGTTTGATTACTCTCATCTTCAACATTATCCCCTGTTAAGCATCTCAAACTTGTTCGACAACATTAATTCACCGGCTCTTTGGCCACTGTTTTCTCCGCACCCACTCCCTCTTGATTTTCTCCCCCATATTATTTTTTGCTCTACTCGTGCCAACCTCTGATTTTGCAACTTTATTTTTATGAGTCACTGGAACATATTGTTGTTTGACAACTTTAGCTTCCATCTTTGTTTGTCATTCTTCTATTCGTTTGCCACATGGGATGCTTTCACATTACCCTTGAGACCTAACTTTTTCCTACAAAAATCCTCCTGGTGCCCTATCAATGAGCAATAATCACAATATTTGAAGCCCGGGTATTCAATCTTTTTCCAAAAGCCTCTATTATTAGATCTATCTATCGAAATTCTACTTGGTAATTTTTCCGCCAAAGTCATCTCCACGCAAACACGGGCATAACCTGGGCGTGATAGACATCTAGTATAATCATCCATGCGCAAAAAGATACCAAAAGAGTTCACAATTGCTTTCAAAAGAGGGGGATGAAAAAAATGCAAAGGAAAGTTAGGCAACTCTACCCATAGTGGAACCGATATCAAATCTGCTTTCAGACTGAAACCATCATGCCTACGAAAAGCTTTGAATCGAACTCCCCAAATCAAGAACGAGTCCCTTGCAAGACTTTATTTGCTTCCCCCTCAGATTGAAGCCGGACAATAACGTGACGTTGATCTAGCAAGCCTAGCGAGAAATCACCTAGAATCCCCCAGGTTCGATGTATCGAATCTCGAATATCTGCTAATGTTGGCCTGTAATTAGAGAACTTTAATACTATCACGTGTTTTTCCATGAACGCTTCCCCACGAGTTTCGTCAGATGCCGTAAGCCTAATGGCATGTTCTCCTTCTTTCCGGAATCTAGTTCCCTCAACATGTGTTTCCTTAACCTCATCAACCATTATTTTCCAAGTATTTGGGCGAAGGATGGCTTACTAGCCTCTTCTGCAGGTACCCTACTCCCCATTGGGGGAGAGGAAGTGTTGACGGCTAGTGGAGCTGTCATACCATGTGATACCTTGACCTAGCCAGACCTGCAAAGTGACGGCAAAACAACGTGAGCATTTGATCTAGTCGACGACCAACAGTGATTCAGACAACTGCCAAAATCGACGGCCAAGCAGATCGACGTCCAAGCAGTGAGCAGATCCAATCTTGGTCGCATCAGATCCAAAGAGTCGATCCAATCGATGGCCAAAATCAAGCAGTGAAGTTGATCCAGTCGATAGCCAGGCAGCAATGCCCTACAGATCAATACTCTCTCTCTGTCACTGTGAAGTCTCAAGCAGTGAGCAAACGATGCTCTACAGATCGATGCTCTGAGCAGTCAATGCTCTACAGATCGATACTCTTACCATTGATATTGAGCCAATCTTGGTCGCAGCAGATCGATCCAATGGACGGCCAAAATCAAGCAATGAGCAGTCGATTCAGTCGATAGCCAGGCAGATAGGGGCAGCTAGAAGAGACGGCAACCAGGCTGGGTGGCGGCCGGTCGAGCTAGCACCCAAGGTTGGCGGCGGTCGCTATATCTATTTAGATTCAATTCTATTCAGGTTTTTCTTAATATAAAGTAAGAAAAAGGGGGGTGGGGAACAATATTTTCATTTCCTTTTTCCTCGATGGTGTCCTCTGCTCTGCCCACCTCCAAACACGGCCCCTGGTCGAAACAATAACTGTAAATTATTCCACAGCTTCCTCAAGCTTCTCTGCATGCAAGCAAGTACGCGTCATTATCTCAAGAGTAATACAATCACACTTAACACCTTTCCATAGCATTTCCTCATAAAAGCTGCCTGCTCTCCCAGTCATTCTTTCTAATTTTGCTTATTGAAGGTGTAGTGCAAAAAAAAAGCAGTTCTATATTCGAAAGTAGAGCATGGTTCATTATGCACCTAAGTGGGAAAATCATTTATCCACCCCTCTGACTTAGGAAAATGAATTCTGGGGAGAAAATTAGATGTCGACATTCTTCACCCATTCATGAGTCATGTGTTGAGCAAAACTAGACAACTTTCCCAAAAGAAATTTGTCTCTAACAAACAAAATCGAGTAAAGCCACAGGAATATATTTCGGAAGGGTGATGTTGTCTGTTCAGTTGGGGTAAACAGAATTGAAGAAGATCTATTGGGTTGCATAATCTGTGAAGGTTGAAGTCATCATCTTGTCATGTAAACTTAGAGTTAAGTTAAAAGAATAATAACAGAAAAAGGGGCATTGGCCTTTCATTTATGTATTTATTTCCATGCTTGAATAACAGTTCTCCGAAAGATAATTGAAATAATATATGAAGGTTACACATTGCTATCCCCTTAGGATAATCAAACATTGTCCAAGGACTAATTAGAGCTTGTTGCCAGTTGCCACTTATCATCCACGTCTCCTTCACCTCGCATGAAGACTTGCTACCTTTCTTCAAAGAGAGGGAATGTTCAACTAACTGTAGCAGTTGGTGGACACTTAAAGCATAATTTGATTGGGACTTCGTGATTATATATGCCTGTATGCATAAGTGAACCCAAAGCTTCAAAATCTCGCAACTTAGCAATTTTTTTTCAATCAACTAACCAAGCCATATAGAAGACTCAGTGAACAAAATTTATTTAATCTAGAAACAGGAAAAGTAGAAACTAGCTAGCAAAGTAACTAATTAAACTACATATAACCATGTTTCTTCTTCTCCATTCGATTTGCTGATCGTTTTTGCAGTTCAAAGAGCTGATCTTCCCAAACCATCTTAGAAAACTTTGATCTTGTTTGATTCCTTTGACCCCTCATCCCTACTGCAGAATCAATATTAGAACCACCACCCAAACTTAGTAGTGTATCATACCTTGCGCGTGAATCAGGGTCAGAGAGCGTCTCATAAGCCTTTTGTAGCTCAACAAACTTCTTTGTTGATTCTTCCTTCTTAGAAGAGGGACACAAATCAGGATGGTACTGAAGAGCTAATCTTCTGTAGGCCTTTTTTATCTCTACAAAACCAACATCTTCAGACTCGAGAGAAAGAACTTTGTACAAGTTGGTACTATTGCTCTCTCTTTGCATGCTCAACTCTTGAACTCTACTACAGAATATTTTGTTGATCTTCAAATTCTTAATTGGGAACCTTGATTTGGGAGCAGTTTTTGGAATACTTAAGGGCTTCAAACTTAAAGATATCTCCATGAATATTGATGGAATAGATTGATAGCAGGAAAGACAGATATGGGTATGAAGGCATCAAAGCGGGTTGGCTATAAATATAGCAGCTTTGAGGGCGGCTTCAGATGTGATTAATTATTTCATTAATTATATTAGCTTAGTTTGTGATGAAAACGAGTAAACTCAAAAGGTTATGTTGCTGACTCGTATTTGACGGATTTATCAAATGGTTTGTCTACAAGCAAACTTTCCAACAACCATTATTTTGTTTTCACACCCTTTTGGTTGATGTCTGAAGTAAGTGGGAACAATGTTTTAAAAATCGGCCCGCGCTAGAAGGTGGAAAATCGCCCAGATTAATGGCTGGGCGGACAGTCTGGGAGGTTCTGAGCAGTCTGGGGCTGGGGGATTTAGGCGGGGTCTGGGCGGGTCTAGGCGGCCTAACCAGACTCTAGGCGGTCGGGGCGATTTTTTTTATTTTTTATTTTTTAATTTTTAATAAGGCTGGTTGTGTTCTTATTTTATTTTTCTTTCCTATTTTTTAGAAATAAACTATTTAATTGTTTTTTATTCAGTATATGTCTAAATGTAGCAAATGATGATTACTTAATGAAATTCTCAAAGGATCTGCCGGTACCAATTTTACTGATGTAGATTTTATCAAACATAACTGAGGTTATTCATGCAATTTGAAGAAAAATAAAAGTGTACAGAAATTCAAATTTATATAAAGTACCCATCATGACCAACTTCAGTCATTTGAGTTTTAATAAATTTTGTTCATGATTGTTAATTTTTCATGTTTTTAAAATTTTGCATATGTATATTGGCATTAAATTGGATGTAATTGATAAGGTATTATGCTTAACTTTTGTAAATTATTAAAGTTATAATATAAAACCTAAGACCACCTAAGCGTCGCCTAGACACCCGGGCGCTAGGCACCTGCTCGCCGTCTAACGATTTTTAGAACACTGCGTAGGAATAACAACAATAATACTCAAAAATTGGAGTGCCAATACACCGGTTTTGATTACAACAAACAATAATACAACGTTTGGTCCAGGGATTTTTTTTTTTTTTTTAACTGTTGACGAAGTCCATTTTTAGACAGGTGTTCATGCACATGATCTGTTAAAGTAGACATTAGGTAAAATGTGGGTGTTTGCCTCTTGGATTATAAACAAATTTCAACCAAGCATCTAAATCAACTAGATCTAATTTTTAACACATTTTACCATAAAAAAGTGAACTTTCAAAAAGGGCGAACTCCCATTATCACAATCTTATCCAAAATCACAAAATCCAAATCAAACCCAGTAATAAAAACCAACCCTTTTACCTGAGAAGTCAAGTCAGCCGCTGTATAAATACTCCCAGACGTAATGCTCTTGGTCAAAATAGGATGCGACTGTAAAATATAATTTTTACAGTCACTCATGCATCCTTGGTCTTTCCTTCATTTTCCAGAAGGGGCATATGAATTCTGATAGATAAAGGTTCCATTATTTTTTCCTATATAACATAAGTAGATAATTAATACAAGAAACATAATTTATGACTATTAAGATTTATGTATCTTAATATAAAGTAAGAAAGATGGAGGGGGGAGGTAAATTATCGTCACTACAACTAATCTTTTCATTTCCTTTTCGTCGATGGTGTCCTCTGCTCTGCCCACCTTTCCCGGAATCCTAGTGTACTTCCACGCACGGCCTCTGGTCAAAACAACAACTCTAAATTATTCCACAGCTTCCTCAAGCTTCTCTTCTTTCAAGCAAGCACACGTCATTTTATCAAGTGTAATACAATCACACTCATCACCTTTCCATAGCATTTCCTCATAAAAGCTGCATGCTCTCCTAGTCATTCTTTCTAACCAATGCAGCTAAGAGAAAATTTCTATGAACAATTCCAGGAACAAACTGCTATTGATTGGCGTTCAGGGTTTAGGTATCGCCAAAGGGAAAGGAACAAATGGATGATCACTTTGTTATTACAACACTAAAAGAGATTCATATTGTACCATTACAACAGAAAGCAAATAGTTCATTCAAAGCTGTAGTGGAAAAAACTGATGGAACTCATAACATGTGATACAATATTGTGTCTAGTGCACAGCACTTCAACATTTTTCTATAACGTACTTAACCTGCTCAGAAGTCTAATGCAATGATTTCAGCTAACATCAGATAAATTATAAGTTAAAAGATTACATCAATGTTTAGACTCCTCTGCGGGTACACACATCAAAGTTCCAGAACTGGAATAACATAATAATCAAAGATAACAATGATACAACCAAAGAATGGAGTAATCGAGTTCACTGATTCAATCTCATTTAGCCATACCAAAGTAGAATTGCTTGTATATGATCAGCTCTGTCCATCTTCAAGATGGTTCGGTGAAGAGAGAACAAAGTAAGGGTGCAACAACTGCTATGCTTAGACCATTCCCCAACAATGCATACCTACACGAATGCAACAGACTTGATTAATCACTCAAATCCAAAGAAATGGCTTTATGGGACTTTGGATTAGTTGTTATTTCAGAGCACTGGTACATGCAATGTATTCCATAGGAAAAAGAAATATAAACGGAAGCTTGTCTTCCAATTTGAAACTGGACTAGCTAGTGGACAACAAAGTTTGAAGTAAGGTTCAATTATATAACTACACCAAATTGACATATTTGTAATAATTTAAAAAACAGTAAAACTTTTGAGCTATTACAATCCACCAAACAAGTTCAAGTCAAAACTAAATTTAGTCAACAAAATGAAAAATAGCTAAAAAAAATGATACAATAAATTATATCACCATGAATATATAGCATCACTTGTAAGGCCATACTATTTGTGGTGATACAATTATTATTATTTTAATTTTTTTTGGAAAGTGAGCTGGGGTTTTTAGGATCCCCGACCTTATATTAAAAAAGATGATGATAAAATTTACAATCGCTCATCCGTTCACTCGTTTCATCAACTACAAAACAATAAACTTGCTTCAAAGCTTCAACAAATAACCTAATTAGTTTTAGATTCACCGTCTCCAGGTTAGGGGGTAACCTTGCAAAGTGTTCTGCTACTAAAGTGGTTGCATGATAGACCTGCCATAACTTTTATTTCCTCGAAATTAACATCAATCCTTTAAGCACTCTCATGACCTGATTTATACCTAATGTGGGCCCCAGGTTGTATGAAAAGTCGTCGTAAATTATCGAAACACAATCAATCATGATATAGAAACCATTGAATGCTAGCACTAAGCTAGCATCCCTACAAGGTTCTAATAAGCAGTTGCATTCTACCTGTATTATCATCATCAATTACCTGAATTTAGGATTTGTCTTCTTGCTTCGAGAAGACGTTCGAGGAACATATTCCGTGGGATGCTGTATTGTGGTAATCTCATGTTCTTCTTCAATAGTGTTTTGCCCCTCCTTTGCTGCTTTCGCTTCAAGTGGTCTTTTAAGTTCGGTGATCAATGCATCCCTGCCTATTCTTGCAATTTTTGAATTCAAAGTATTGATGATTTGAGGTGTTAGCCAATCCATGGGCGCTGTTGGAGCTTCCCCCTGTTTTCCATCAGTTATCTCTCGTCCTACTTCAGGAAGTGTGGAAGCTGATTTTGAGGTTGCATCAACCTCTTCACTGCATCTTTCCTCACTTGGCGCTATTAGCTCTGTTTCTATATGGTTATCCTTCGGGTCAGTTTCCTGTAGCACTATTTGTTGGCTATTCTCATCATTGACCAAGGGGTGCGCGTAAGTGCACGTGCGCGACGCTCCAACAATTGGTATCAGAGCCGATGGTTCGGCTGGGACTTGGTCGGCGAGGTGAAAGCGCAGGCAGCACATTATTCAGGGGATAAGCGTAGGCGCAGGTGCGCGGTCCGCCAGATGAATGATTCAGATCCTTGCCGATATGGTGTCTGAGAATATCCTACAAGTCTGGACGAGGTGGAGTTAGTGCGGAGGTTGCGACTAGGTGGAGACAACAACGCCGGAAATAGTCAAGCCTGGACAAGGTGGAGTTAATGCGGAGGTTGCGACTAGGTGGAGCCAACAACGCCGGGAATAGTCGAGCCCGTACACCGAGTGCTACCCACAATATCGTGGTTGCACGGTTGCACTTGAGACTCGAGGAGAAGGTGTACTTCGAGATGTTGCAGACCGGTGGATGGATTGTAGGATGTGTGACGATTCACGCCAAGGTGGAGATTGTTGGGATGAAGTTGGCTTGAATAGTCCCACATCAAGTAATGCGGAGTTGTCACTAAGGTTTATAAGGGAATGGTCTACTCCCTAATAGTAACGAGGCCTTTTAAGGGAAAACCCCACACCACCTAGGCCCAGATGGAAGGCCCGACCTGATAGGTGGTGTTTAAATTGGGGACAATATCGTTGTTATCGTTGGTCACCTCACTGTGGACGTAGGCAATTGCTGAACCACGTAAACCTTGTGTCTCTTGTGGTATGTTCTTAATTTTCTCTAATTTCTTTCATTGCTAGTTGCTCTATTTAATTGATTGGATCCTTGTGGTACTTGTGTGCAATTGTTGGTGTCTACCCGATTCCGCAATAAGGCGCAACACTCATCATTCGGTTATTGTTGTACCTTTTGTAGGTTACTTCCATTGGTATCATTAGAAGTGACCAAAGATTCACTTACTGGTATTGTGCCACTTGACTGCTGTGACTCCTCCACAATTGCTAGTTGCATATTAGCACTAATTATGCCACTCAACTGTTGAGCTTCCTCCACATTGGCAAGTTGCTTATTTCCTGCAGTATTAGGCCTAGGTGCCTCACTAGTCTCTATCCGTGGTGTCTCATTATGTTCGCAAGTTGCACCCTCTATAGCAATCTCTGCATGCTGACCCTGTTTAGGTACTCTACCTGCTCGCTTACCATGAACTACTGTCCAGCCTTCCTCATTGTCATGCGCCGTTTGATGTTTCCTACCAGTTGGCTTCCATACTTTATACTCAGTCTTTTTTATTGGGTTATGCTTCATGCATTGCTGCTTGGAGTGTCTAAAGACAACACATGTGCCTCATTGAGTTGGAACCCATGCATACTCGACGTCCACAATCCTCGTGCTCAAGTCATTTATCACCATTGGAACTTCTTTAGGCAACTGAGTTTGGACACTAATCTCAACACAGACCCTGGCGTAAGCCTTCCTGGTTCCTTCTTCTGTTGCCTTATCGAGCATGATGGGCACCCCTATAACACTTGCAATTCGTTGAATGCCCTCAGGATTCCACAAGAATAATGGTATTTTCTTGAGCGTTACCCAGATAGGTATCGAGGTGAGAGCTTCCGCTTCCTCATCCATTGTAGGAGACCACATTCGAATAATGAACAACCTACTTGCTATATGCAGGGAGCCCATCTCTAAGACTTTGTTTCTATCTCCATCATCCTTGAACTTGAATACAAAGTTCTTTTCTCCATGGATATTCATCTCAAAGTTCCTGGTTCCCTAGGCCCTTATTAGTGTTTCCTTCACAAAACTGTACCCTAGTTTCTTCCCCACAAACCTTCCTATTATGAGCTTTTCACATTCAACGATTCTATGAGCAAACTCTGATGTATGAATCTTGACAACCTTCTTGCCATTTACGACCGTAGGTGGTTCATATTTAAGCTTGGTCAATCCAACACATCGACCTTGCTTTAGTTTTGAAGCCCAAGTTCCTACATTGCTTCCTGGGTTACTCCCTGGATTGCTGCCAGTACTAGTTCCTGGATTTCTGGCATCCTGGATTACATCCTGGATTGCTTTCTGGAATGCATCCTAGATTACTTCCTGGGTTACTCCTTGGATTGCTCCCTGAGATGTCATTCATAGAATCATCGTTATCATTGGCGATGACAATGTGCGTTGTATCCTTTTGCATGGATTGTGAGCTCTCTCTATTGCTCGGACCTAGCCCTAGTTTTGGGTCCTGAAAAAACAACACCTCTTCTTGTTCTTGGTTAAGAGAACTTAGACATCGTTGTAACATACCCTTAGTGCCGCTTCCTTCATCTAATCTGTCGATAGTGTGCACTGCAGATCCCTTTTCATTAGGTTGAGTTCCTCTACAAGAGGGAATGGAGGAGACCCCATTGTCCTGCTCCTTGTTAATTGTCATGAACAGCAAGAAGCATCGTGGTGTTTAGCAAACCCTAGATCGCCACTATCGCCAAACCCTAGCAGAGAGACCGCCACCTGGACTTTAATAATAATAATAATAATAATAATAATAAATAATAATAAATAATAAAAATAAAATAAATAAATAAATAATAAAAATAAATAATAAAAAATTAAAAAAATTGATACAATATAAATCACTTGTTGAAAATATGTAAAATTGCTTTGTGGATTGTCATAACTCAAAAGTGTTACTATTTTTTGGATTGTTACAAAAATGTCAATTTGGTGTAGTACATGCAGCAAATAAGAGAGATCATGTAGTGTAAATGCAAATTCGGTGCAACTATAGGAGATGCATTCTGATCATATAAGCATGGGATAAGAGAACCTCCATCAACGAAAGGATTGGCAAATCAAAGTTGGATGTAGAATTACTAAACTAGAATGATAACAGAAAAATGCAGGGTTGAAGAAATGGGGAGACAAAACTTAGAGAACCAAGTATTTCGATGAAGTGATAGTCTGAACACGCAGAAGTTAAGTAGTAGGCTTTAGAGTTGAGTCAACTACATGTTACTGTATGGAAGTTCATTGGAAGAGGAGGTTGATCGGCGAATGACTAGGAGGGAGAGTCGGGCAGCCTTGGTATATTTAGCTTACTAAACGTGCAAATGCAAAAGAAAAACAGTTCTTTATTTGAAAGTAGAGTATGGTTCTTTATGCACCTAGGTTGGTAAATCGTTTATCCACTCCTCTAGGAAAATGAATTCTGGTAAGAAAATTAGATGTCCACATTCTTCGCTCATTCAAGAATCTCGTGTTGAGCAAAAACTAGACCACTTTCCCAAAAGAACTCTTACAAACAAAACCAATAAATCCACTCGGAAGGGTGATATTGTCTGTCAAGTTGGGGGTAAACAGAATTAAAAGAAGATTTATTGGGTTGCATAATCTGTGAAGGTTGAAGTTCATCTTGTCGTGTGAACTTAGAGTTTAGTTAAAAGAATAATAATAGAAAAAGGGGCATTGGCCTTTTATTTATGCATTCATTTCATGCTCAAATAACACAATCCCAAGAAAAGATAATTGAAATAATATATGAAGGTTACATCACTATATCCCAGTAGGATAATCAAACATTGTCCAAGGACTAATTAGAGGTTGTTGCCACTTATCGTCAGACACTCCCTCTCTATGAGAAAGGTCGCATGTAGCAAGTCTTTATGCGAGGTGGAGAAGACAGTAGTGGATGATAAAAAGGATGAGGAGGAAAAACTGATCAGTGATCGAATTTGGGCAATGGGTGTTGCGGCTTGTGTCTGGTTAAAGGGATGTGTGACGGTGCATGCCAGAAGAAACTGAACTGGTGAGTTTTCTTTGTTTTCTTTTATTTTTTTAAATTAATCAATTGATTAAGTTTAGAGTTTAATATAGATATAAATATGAAATATGAAAATTTTATTGTATTTTCGTAGGAATTGATTGCGTTAAAAGAGAAAACCCAAAACTAGGTTTTTATTTAAATATCGTAATAAAGACAGCTCTACGCAGTCTTAGCACTTCCAGTGGATCGAGATCTTCTAGTAGTCAAAATACTTAAATATTAAATCTATAGATTCATAACATCAATATGAAAAATTTAGAGTTGGTTTGAAATTCATCCAATGGTTAGATCTTCCTCGAGGAAGAGAACAATGTCACTGATTGAATTTTAGAAATCCATGTATATAAAAGTTTTAGTAGAAATTAGTGAGTTGTCCTCCATTCTCTTTTCATATTTTTTTTATTTAGATGAATTTATGTATATGATTTGGATTTTTATACTGAAATAAGTTTGACAATTTATATTTGGGATGAAGTGGAGTTTGAAATCATGGTTGGTTGAAATGGGTATATATATATATGTTTTATGGGGTTTGGTTTGTTAGATAGGATTGGCTCATTATGGCTTAAATAGTGACTTTGTCGAACCCTTTTTGTTTGAATTCACGCGCTCTATTGTTTTTGTGGTATGGGGTTGTTTAAAATTTTTTTGGGTTATTTGTTTGTTTGGTAGAAAATGAATGTGTAATGGTGGTTTTCAGATTAGGGTTTAAACTAAATCATGTCTTTGTGTGTGACCATCACGCGTTGTTACTTGTTATTGTATGTCTCTGTTTAAAACTATTATGACCAAGTGAGGAGGTTAAGTGAGTTTCTTCCTTTCTCTTTTTTAGAAATTTATGTATTTTTAGTTATTCATAAATATTATTGTAAGAAGAGAGTTTTTGAATGACTTGGGTATTAGTATTATTTTGTAAATTCGTATTTGCATTTTTGCGTTATAACTTGAAATGCATGTTTAGTATGGTATTATACTGTAAACTTGAATTTTATGGTTATGCAAATTGACATGCTAATCCTTATAATGAATAAGTGTGATCCATGTTGTGTTATATAAAATTTACTTTTGAAAATGTTACTTGCTTCTTCAAAAGAAATGGTGAATATTTTGGTCGATGTGTTTATGGTTGACAAAGTGTCAGCGAAAAAGAGTCTTGAGAATTATTTGATTTTTATGCACTTTTCCACAACTCCGAAAAGAAAAAATGAAAAATGTGTTTTATATACAGACTTTCTTGTATACGCGTTATATAATTTTGGTATGCAGACTTGTTTGTATATCGGGTACGTCGTTCCATGTGAGTTCGGTAGTATGTGTAGTATTTAGGAAATGCTTTTCATGGATTGAACTTCGGGTGAGATGACACGTTCCTGAATTTGGAACCTCACTTGAAACATGCACGCTCCGAGTGGTTTCGAAGGCAAGGGAGACACACTTGGGTGAGGTGTGTTCAGCACAATGAGGGTAATGCGATTGTGGAAAAGAAGCGAGATTTTTGTGTATATGCATGATTGCCTTAATGGAAGAAACTAAATGCTCATTCTGAGAACTACATGTCTTCCTTAAGGTAAAAAATATTTTGTTGACATTTAAATAATGATGATTATGAGTATGATCTGTATTTATTTGAAAATAAATAGCATTTATGAGGACCGATAAATTACGAATTTTATTCATTTATTTCTAAACGTTCCGTGTAGGATGGTAAGTCTACTAACAATTTTTTTAAGTTAGGCTTACCACGTTCGACCTTCACTTTGTAAGTATTGGTAAAATAAATATATACTTTAAGCATGGTAAAACTTAGTAGTATGAAATGTTTGCCACGTTGAAAAACTACAAGACTTTAAGTGTTATTTTCTTGTTTATGAAATTTTCATGTTAAAGCATGTAACTATTTTATTTATAAGGATGAAGATTACTCATACCAGCTACCTCGCCGACCCAAGTAAATTTATGCTTCTTAAGTACGTTCTTATTGGAACGTAGCCATTTAGCCTTTCACAAGTTAGAAAGTCATTGAGGCAGCGATATGAGAGGTTTACTTGTGGGACATATTCTCCAAAGAGTTAACCTGGTTATAATTTTTATTTATGTTAATTTTTATTTATTTAATGTTTCTGCTGTTAAATTTTCACGTCCCAAGTTTCGGAGAAATGGATAATCCTAATCCTACGTGGATATAAGGATTTTTCATTTTTTCAAAATCGGGGCGTGACAGATGTCCTTCAAAAATGTGTTGATGTCCTTCAGAAAGTAGAGCACTAATGGAGTCGTTCAAAAAAATGGTACTGTTATTTAGCAACAGCCTTGACAAAAACGCCCGTAAACAAGCCCCCACAAGCCAACCAAGCATAGATGGCATGTTGAATACAAGGCTCTTTCAATTCATCTTAATTTAAAATAATAATAATAAATAAATAAATAAAATTCATCTTACTACACCACAAATGTTTATTCATAGCGTTTCAAAAACGCTATTGTAGGATATCTTAGTGTTTTAGAAAACTCTGTGTCTGCTGGAGCTATAATAGATACAGGGTTATTTATAGCATTTTAGAAACACTATTGTAAGTACACCATTTATAGCATTTTTCAAATGCTATTGTTTATCTTGTAATTAATAGCGTTTTAAAAATGCTATGTTAAACCTATAATAGCGTTTAAAAAAGTGCTATTGTTTAGCTTGTGACAACACTTAAAAAACGTTATTGTATAGTTACCAATAGCGTTTCTGAAACGCTATTGTCTTCCCTCACATAACATTTAACAAATATTATTGTATTAGTTTCTATAACATTTCTCAAGACCTTTTTTTTTTCTATAGCACTCATCAAGTGCTATCAAATGACTTTTTATAACATCTTATAAGTTTTATTTCTAGAAAATAAAAACCTAAATGTGTCAAACACTTGAAGATTTCCATGAACGGCGAGGCACAGTAATGTAATTAATAAGGTATTGTATTACATTGAGTCACAAAATCTATCAAAACATATCAAGTACAATGACAGTTTTTGAAATTCCCGGTTTCCGGGTGTCTACTTGTCCTTCTCTTGAAGATTCCCATATTGAACACTTTATCTTGAAGTCACTGTTAGGGATTCTATTGTTGCTTGTAAAGACCTCCTAGAGAATTTGAGTTAGTTCATTCCACTAAGATGCCTCCCAAGTGTAAACACCATTTCTTCTTAACCAGCAGGATATGATAGCTCTACCCATTATATTAGCTTAATAGTCCGATATTTAACCATCTTTTGAACTACTCGTGAGATTTCATTCTCTCCAAAATTTCACAAAAGCAGTGATAAATGCTTGAAATACTCCCCAAGTTGGATTAGCTTCTAAAGGCTTATTTGATGCTCCTTCCCATGATTCACTTTCACCAAAAATTTGAACTTTTTAAATTTCAGAACATATACAAAATATTATATATATATAGGAAAAGTGTTCAAAAGTCTATATAAAGAAATTTTTGGAAAAGAATTCTATACACCCACAGTTTAGTTCTATTTAAAGTGGAGTTTCTTCCTTCGTCAGTGCTGGAAACAGTTCGATTATCTGCTTTTGTCTCGGTTACTGATTCCTTCTGAGAAAGCGACTCTAACTGACTTGCATTTTTAACACTGTTCCTGGTGTGGACATTGTTTGGAGCAGGTTTAGGCTGTGAAAACATACATAGTAATAGTTTAGAAGGTCTCTCTATACATAATAAACATACAGATAATTAACAAGGTTCCTGGTGACTATACCCTGTGGCCCCGACCCATAATGTCACCTATTTCTTAAAGACTTTTGATTAACATGCATGCTCTTCACGAGGTGTCAACAAAACCAATTGAAACACTTTTGTATCCATACGACATTTCATTCATGTTTTGACAGACTCACAGTCTTCACTACACCTATAGAGGTTTTGAAATACAGAAATCACATCCCAAGAAATCAAGTGTCATTTCATAAAATGCAGCATGGAAAAATACCAATTTATATTAACGGTTCTTCATCATTAATTCAAAGACCACATTATGGGGTTTAACACGGCAGCTATTTGATAGATGTGATTTTAATGGGAAAGAGATCACCTCTCCCAAAATACCAATGCATTTGAAACCTCCATGTCAATGTGACGGAGTGATCAAAATGCAAAAATAATTCTAAAGTGCGAGGCCAAAACCCCAGTGCAATTATGAGAACTGAGAGCTGATAAAATATCACATATTTTCTGGAGGATAAATGTGCAAATATTTTCACGGAAAATTACTTCTTCATATTGGTGAAAACGTATTCAGGGGATAATGAAGACAATTTCCATTTTTATCACTATAATAACAACATTTGCATCTATAAAGTGACTGGCTGAAATAGATAATAAAGCACTGCACATGCAAATTCAATTTTCTAAATGGAACTCTGATTGCAAGTCTTACCTCAGCTACTACTACAACCTAGTTTTGGTCTGTGGTCGGCAAGGAGAAATCATCGTTACAAGAGTCATCAACTTGAATGTGAAGATTGCTACTTTCATTACTTTCAGTGGTTGGCAAAAATGATGGATCAACTTGGCTTCCATCAGATATCTCATCCAAGGGACCAGAAGAGTGATTTTCCAGGGTGTCCCCTCCATCTAAAACAAAAGATGTTTCAACTAGTTTTGTGATGCAGGAGGATCCAAGTCAGATGATGCTGAGCTATCAGATAATACGTTATTAGCACTAAGATGTCTTGAATTAGCAGATCAACACAAGGATGGCAGGTGTCACGGACTAGTAATCCGTGCGGCACTAGCTATCCAATTCACTAGTAAGCCTATGAGTAGTTACTTTGACGGGCACAAATATTAACTTGAGAATGCACAATATCAATCTGTAAACAATATAACAATGCACAATAGTCAGTAAAAGCTCTCATTCACATTCAATAGATTACAATGGGGAGGAACGTTCGGAAGGACGTTGCTCAAGACTAGTTTGATGCTATCGATCGATGGAAATACAAGTTTGAAGTTGAAAAGCAATGCAAAGAAAACAATAAAAATGCTAGCGGTACAGTCTGGCCCGACTATGCAATGGAGGCAACACGTCCTCACAGTCAAGAGCTCAAACCTTCCCCCTATAATATAGATGCTAAGCATTTGGGCACTTTTCAAAAGGGAACATTGAGTTTTGAGACCATTAGGAAGGCCTCTGACCTTGAGTCTTGACACTCTCCCACACTCAATTCGCTGACGCCCTCGCAGCGAACTTTTCCAAGTACTCTTCCAGCTTTGAGAGGTATGGCAGTAGATGCTCGACTGGCTCCCAACTGATCTCTGAAGGAGGTTCATCCTGCCACTTGACCAAATACTCTCTATCCGGCCCTGTGTTGTTGATGAGACGGTCAGCTAAGATTTCTTCCACTTCTCGATCTGGCTTAGTAGGATGCTTAGGCAATGCTCGGGTAGATACATTTCTGGTGGGATCAGCGGCATCGGCATGGTAGGACTTCAAGTTACTTGCATGGAAGACAGGGTGGGTGAAACGGAGCCAATGTGGTAACTTGACGCGATAGGAGACTTTGCCTACTTTCTCAATAATCTGTACCGGTCCCTCATACTTGCGAAACAGATTGTTGTGTGCTCTAGCCGTCCGTTTATACTTGTTGAACATATCTAACTTCACCAATACCAAGTCCCCGACTTCAAAAGGATCGATTCGTCGTTTCTTGTCCGCCCATTTCTTCATGTGACGGGAGGCTTTCTCAAGATAGGCTCGAGCAACTTCAATGTTTTTCTGCCAGGCTTTGACAAATTCAAGAGCTCTTGGGCTGGGTCCTTGGTATCCGGTCAGCACTGTATGTGGTGTCAATGGTTGCTGACCGGTGACTAACTGAAAAGGGCTGGAGTGAGTAGTTGAGCTCTTTTGTAAGTTGAAACAGAATTGTGCAACATCAAGTAGTCCCACCCAATTTTTCTGGTTTGCACTTACAAAATGACGAAGGTATTCTTCAAGCATAGAGTTAAAGCGCTCAGTCTGTCCGTCGGATTGGGGATGTTGGCTTGTTGACATATTAAGTTTGGATCCCAAGAGCTTGAACAACTCCTTCCAAAACTTTCCTGTGAAGCGAGCATCACGGTCGCTAACAATGTTTTTGGGCAGTCCCCAATACTTCACGACATGCTTGAGGAACAACTGCGCCGTATCTTCGGCTGTGCAAGTCAGTCCGGTTGGCACAAATGTCACATACTTTGAGAATCGGTCGACAACTACAAGGATACTTCTGAAATCCTCCACTTTCGGTAACCCCGTAATGAAGTCCATGGAAACACTTTCCCAAGGACGAGTTGGAATAGGCAGAGGCTCTAGTAAGCCTACTAGTCGATCCCTTTCAACCTTATCTTGCTGGCAAATAAGGCAGGTTCGAACATAAGCCATTACATCCTCCTGTATCTGCGGCCAATAGTACCCCTCTCTAGCAGTGCATGTGTTCGTCTCCAACCTGGATGTCCCACCCAATGGGTGTCATGGCATTCTCTCAAAAGTTCTTTTCTCAGACCCGAAGTTCTCGGAACATAGAGGCAATTACCAGTTGTGAGTATTGCTCCATCTTTTATCCAGAACCGTCGAGTTTTGCCCTGCTTGATCAACTCTGTAATCGCCTTCGCCTGTGGATCTGTCTGTAGGCCTACTTTGATCTTCTCTAAGATGGTGTGACTCGGACCAGTATGGGTTAGCACTGCAAGGTCTACCCTTCTACTGAGTGCATCAGCTACATTGTTAGTGCGCCCTGGCTTGTATTCCAATACTAAGTCAAATTCTGCTAATTTTTCTTGCCATCGAGATTGCTTGGAGGTTAGCATCTTCTGAGTAAGGAAATGGCTTGCTGCAGCATTATCCGTTTTAACAAGGACTTGAGACCCCAAGAGGTAGTGTCTCCACACCCGTAAACAATGTACAATGGCTAGCAATTCCTTTTCTTGAGCTGAGTAACGAGACTCTGTATCATTCAACTTTCGACTCTCATATGCTACCGGGTGACCATCTTGAAGTAAAACTCCCCCTAAGGCATAGTCAGATGCATCTGTTTGTACTTCAAAGGGCTTGGTGATGTCTGGCAAGGCCAATACTGGATCTTTCATCACGGCCAGTTTCAAGTCTTGGAATGAAGCTTCACATTGCCTATCCCATTCCCATGTTCGGTCTTGTTTCAACAAATTTGTCAGGGCAACAGCTCTCTTAGAGTAGTCCCTTATGAAGCGACAATAATAGTTTGCGAGTCCAAGGAAAGAACGTAGTTGAGACACGTTCTTAGGAGAGTTCCAATCATGGATTGCCTTGACTTTCTCCATGTCCATCCGAATCTTGCCATTGCCAATAACATGACCCAAGAAATTGATCTGGGTCTGGCCGAATGAGCACTTTTCCTTCTTGACAAAGAGATGATTATCCTTAAGGATTTGGAACACTTCTCGCAAATGATGTCGGTGTTCTTCTATAGTCCCACTATAAACCACAATGTCGTCAAGATAGACAACCACAGACTTGTCCAGAAGGTGACGGAACAGGCCATTCATAAGGGTGCAAAATGTAGCTGGAGCATTGGTCAAGCTGAAGGGCATTACTAGGAACTCATATGACCCATATCTAGTAGAACAAGCAGTTTTGGATTTGTCACCAGCAGCAATGCGAACCTGATGGTAACCTGATCTCAAGTCGAGTTTTGTGAAGTATCTGGCGGATCCAAGTTGGTCGAATAAGTCTGCAATGAGCGGCAGCGGGTATTTGTTCTTTATAGTGACTTTGTTCAAGGCTCTATAATCAACACAAAGGCGAAGACTGCCATCATGTTTCGGCTGAAAAAGAACAGGTGCCCCATAAGGTGCTTTAGAGGGCCGAATGAATCCTGACTCCAACAAGCCATCTAGTTGTGTTCTCAATTCGGTCAGCTCTGGAGGGCTCATGCGATATGGACTACGTGCGGGTGGCTTGGCACCAGGGACTAACTCAATTTCGTGATCAATGAGTCTGCTGGGAGGTAGATTCTTTGGCAATTCATCCGGCATCACTTCGATGAAGTCAGCAATAACTTGGGCAACTTCCTCAGGAATTTTGCTAGTATCATCTTCCATCTCTAGCTTTGCCACAGCTAAGTATGTATCTTCTCATTTGGCCAAGCCCCTCTTGACTTGGAGCGCCGACAATAGTCTATCATGAGTTGTTGGTCGAATTGAGGTTGGTACAATGCGTAGTCTGGGTCCGAAAAACCCCAAGGAGTCCATGAAAGGTAATGGTCCTGCTGCAGCTCCTCGGAAGAATTCTTGGCCAAGAATCACCTTAAAATCATCAAGTGGAACGGCCAAGAAGTTTGATCTTCCTTTCCATGGACCAACCTGTAGTGGCACAGCTCTAGCCATACCATTAATAGAGATTGCCTCAGAGTTGACAGCTTTCAACTTACCCACATCTCCTTCTAAGTTCAGACCCACACGTCTAGCTTCATCTGGGGCAATAAAATTGTCTGTCGCTCCGGAATCCAACAATGCTTGGGAAGGGAACCCATTGATAGTGATGTCGATGTATTGTAAAGCCTTCTTGTGTGGGTGCTCATACATTTCTCCTTTGACAGCATTGAGCTTGCGTAGAGATCCCATTTGGGAGGTCTCACTATTGGTGGGGTTCGAGCTCGATGCGGTCAGGTTAGAAGGCTCTGCTTGAAGCAGTGACATTAATGAGTGTAGAGCTGGTTTGGATGGACATTTGCCTGTTGGGTGATCTCTGCTATTGCAAAGAATGCATGGGGCAGGGGCAGATGGTCTCCACTGTCCAGAGTAGTTTTGCCCTCCTTTGTTGTTGTAATTTGAGTTGCTAGAGCTGGCATTCCAATTTTTGTTGGAACTCCAATTCTGGTTGGACGGCCGAGAATTATAGTTTCCTCGGTTCTGACTTGAGTTTCCCCAATTTTGATGAGGTGAGCGAGCATTCGACCCTGAGCTTGAATTGGTACTGCCAGTTCTAGCTGTGGAGTGATTGAGCGAAGTGGATCCAGTCATGGGCATATAATCGCTAAACCTTTCTGCTGCCGCAATAGCACTTGTAATATCGGTCACCTTCTGCCTTTGCAATTCTGCTTGTAGAAGTGGCTGAGCTTGTTCCATGAAACAGAAAACTTTGTCCTTTTCAGACATGTCTCAAATATCTAGCAAGCAAGTTGAGAATTGTCGGACATAGTCTCGAATATTGCCTGTCTGTTTGATGGTGTGGAGTTTCCTCCTTGCTAAGAAATCAGTGTTCTCAGGCAAGAATTGATTTCAGAGTTCCTTCTTGAGGTCTGCCCAAGTTCTAATAAGGATGCGACCTTCTTCCATATCTGCATATTTGGTTCTCCACCATAGTTTCGCATCACCTGCTAAGTACATGGTCGCCATGGTAACCTTGGCTTCTTCTGATTCGGGGTTCACCGCGCGAAAATACTGCTCCAGATCAAATAAGAAGTTCTCTAACTCCTTCCCATCTCGTGCCCCAGCATATGACTTTGGCTCGGGTACTTTCATCCTAGGGTGATCAGTCGTCCCAGTGGCCTTGGTTAGCAAACCAACCCTTGCAAATAAGTCCTCCAACTGTAATTGGAAGTCACTCATCACCTGAGCTGTGGGGTGAGGCGACTCTTCCATTGCGACTGTTCGTCCCTCTAAGTTATCAACGTGCTCAGCCAGTGAATCCACTCTGTCTGCCAGTGAAAAGAGTCCATCCAACCGACTAATTTGTTCTCCCAAAGTGTTCAACTGGTCCATTCTGCTTTCCAGTCTATGCATTCGACTGGCCTGTCGTTCCTCCATAGCGCTAAGGCGCTCATTTATTTCCTGCATCCTGGTTTGCATTCAACAAGCTCTGGCTCTGATACCAACTGTCACGGACTAGTAATCCGTGCGGCACTAGCTATCCAATTCACTAGTAAGCCTATGAGTACTTTGACGGGCACAAATATTAACTTGAGAATGCACAATATCAATCTGTAAACAATATAACAATGCACAATAGTCAGTAAAAGCTCTCATTCACATTCAATAGATTACAATGGGGAGGAACGTTCGGAAGGACGTTGCTCAAGACTAGTTCGATGCTATCGATCGATGGAAATACAAGTTTGAAGTTGAAAAGCAATGCAAAGAAAACAATAAAAATGCTAGCGGTACAGTATGGCCCGACTATGCAATGGAGGCAACACGTCCTCACAGTCAAGAGCTCAAACCTTCCCCCTATAATATAGATGCTAAGCATTTGGGCACTTTTCAAAAGGGAACATTGAGTTTTGAGACCATTAGGAAGGCCTTTGACCTTGAGTCCTGACAGCAGGAAATCATAGCCCTTTTTCTAATTTGGCAGTTTTGGGTGCGTTTTAGTATTTTGGCCATAACTTTGGCTACGAGTATCAAAATCGCGTAAACTACCCCAATTTGGTAGATTTTGGCCTCGAAAAGATGTGCAAAAAAGCTTTCCGAGTTGGGGTTGTTTGCGCGATTCGGATACTTGTAACCAAAGTTATGGCCAAAATACTAAAACGCACCCAAAACTGCCAAATTAGAAAAATGACTATGATTTCCACTCATCCTTGCGCTGATTTGCTAATTCATGATATCTTAGTGCTAATAACGTACTATCTGACAGCTCAACATCATCTGACTCGGATCCTCCTGCATCATTTTGACGCTACTTCCACTTTTTTCCATTTTTTTTTCTAGTTTGGACTCTAACCTATTAACATGTCTAAATGCAACAACAATTCACAAACTATCAATGTATAGACTATTCATCTAATAAACATTCCAATCTAAAATGAATCCAATCAAAATTTGTACATAATTCGCATTAGCATGCAGAAATGTGTATATAACTAGATATATATTTTCGATAAAGCATTCAGAAACAACATGGTGAATGTTTCCACTTTATCTATGTGTATCCTTGTCCTTGTAAGTTTCAAATGAATGTTTCGAACATTTTATCACAGTGCCGCAGATATGAAATAATTCTACACTATTAAACAATTCAAAGAGATGGAACCTCTTAAACATAAATTGTCATCTACAAAATATGAATCTTTACTCACCTTATTAACAACTTTTGTTGTAGAAGCTACACCTTTATCAATAAAATATCCCAAGAAAGTTGGGTCTGCAACACGAACCTGTTTCGCCAATCAATAAATAGATTAATGAATAACAATTCCTGACAATGCATGCTAATGGCGCCAAGTAATGAAGGATAAGGTCTTACCAATGCATTATCTACTCCATAACAATCCACGTATCTCACACCTCTCACAACCATATCTTCTAACAAGTTTGAAGTTTTTAGAGCTGAAACATTTAAAATTTTGCACCAACGTTATAAATGAGAAAGGAGCAAACAATCCCAACTTGAAGTTGAAACACTGAAATCAGTACTTACCAGAATATACTCCACCATTTCCATCAGGAGCCTTTGCAACCTGTCGTTACAGAATCAGGTAGAACACATCTCTACACCGTCTATCATTTAAAAACATACCACTGAGTGATGACTTGATATGGATTTTCTTATGGAACTTTTGATACAAGTTATCTATGGGTTTACTTATGGAACTTTTGATACAACATATCTATGGGTTTACTTATGGAACTCAACTGAATGATAACTTGATATGGATAATGCAGTCACAAATTCAACGAACTCTGAAATTTTGATTGTGATCACGTTTTCTCTAGAATTTCATAGCGAAAATGATTGAATGAAACATGACTACTCAGTTTGGAGAGCCATGTCTGTGTCAAACACCCCGAGACGATACGATAACCCCTTGATGTGTAGGGACGACCTTAGGTGTGATGACACCCTGACTCCAGAGGAGTGGAGGAGTAACATTCACACCTACTTAAGAAATGTCCAACGCAGATCAGCCCAGTAATGTTACCTTTACATGATGTGAATCAAACAACATCTTTGACATTACAACTTTGCCTAGAAGCTGAGCAACAAATTCAATTACAGGGAGAGGCTCAATAAATGTTGCCGAAGACATGTCTGTAAGAGATAAATAAGATTCAAATCAGAAGGAGAAACACCAATTATGGAACAATGAAAAGAAAAACTAATTCCTCATATCGGTTACATAGGCTGACTTGCTGTCACATACCAATATTTAGTGATAAGCCCACCTATGTAGGCCTTATAATCTGGTAGAAACCACACCAGGACTCCAAACCCTCTCCAAGCCGATGAGGCTTTCGTATATCAGGTGAAAAAAATGATCTCCCAACAGGACAATACCTTAAATATGCAAAGATTTTAGTAAGAATTAGAACTCAACTAGGCAATATGTATTGTATTTTCTACAATTAGATTCAAGAAGATATGCTTCCTAGAACTTGTGTACCTTCTGTTGGAGAGTTTCCTTAACACAATGTCAAGAATCTGAAGGGTTTCTTGCGGAGCATCCACACATTTCGCAGCTAGGAATTGACCTAAATGATGCATGTTTCGCACGAGTGACAAACTTGATTGCTACTTTGTATTCCCTTTCTCTTCTGAGAAAATCAGTAACAATTGAGTATTTACTCCATTATACCAGAAAACAACCCATCAAGGACACCATAATTTATTCTAAAACGTCACTTTGATCAGATTTTCTGCCTTTTCTACCCTTCTCCTCCCTCTCTTCTTTGCTGGAGATGAATTGCTATGAGAGGTTTTGGGATTCTGGGGTTCTTGAGATGGTGGTCCTTTGCCATTTTGAGAAGTTTTCTGGGGTTTTTGGAATTGATTCATGCAGGTTTGTACTTGTGATTTGATCACAAGGTGCTGCTCTCAGCTCTCCTTCATCTGCCTTATGGGCATGGTGACTCAAATGTGTGTCCCAAGCCAAAGAGAAAAACTTTGCCTTCACCAACGTCACCAATGTGTATCTCTTTTACTCTTCCCTTCTCTTGTCTTACTTGGAAGCACATTGAGGTTCTAAACTATTTGTAGTGCAAAATCCAAAGAAGAAAATAGACGCAAGTTGTGTCAACAAGGTAACTCCAATAGCAAATCAAATAAACAAATATAAATAAATGATGCATTACATCACACCTACATACAAGAAGGCAAAAATGGAATGAAGGAAATACCAGTTTTTGTTGCAGAATACAAACATTTCTTTGCAAAACCTGAACACCACAAAACCAAGTTTCATCATTGTTTGAATGATGAAACAAACAAAAACCCCAAATAATGGCTTTCAGCTTTAAGATTGCAATCTCAAAACCCATTATCACAAAAGTCATAAAAATTGTAAAACTGAAAACTTTCAACCAAAGGCTGCAGAAGCTGAGATCACCACCTTATGAATCGAAGCAATTAGAAAATCAAAGCAAAAAAAATCAAATTTTGAACATACCCATTACGAGAAAACAAAAAAAAAAAAAAAATCTGAAATTTCACTCTGCCCGTTGCTGGAAACAAGTAACTGAGTTGTACCCAGAAGTAAAAATCAAAATTTGAAAGGAGCTTACCAAGTCCTCATGAAATGGAGCTCTATGACAAGAAAGACAAGAAAAACCTATTGCTTTAAGACCTCTGACTTTTCAAATTCTATAATAAATATCTAACTACGCACAATTAATTTTGTACGTGTGATGACCCACCCAACCTTTATCCAGCATCATAATAAGTAAGTTTGGTTTTTTATAAATGTTGATATTGAACCGATACCTCTTCCATCACGAATACGGCGTTTTATGGACGCCCATCACCAAGCATGTCTCTCACATGTCAATATGCAAGCTACATTTAGCAAACTATCTATATCATAGACATCTGCCCAAGAAACATATAATACTTTTATGTGAAAAGTTTTTGAATACTTAAAGGTGAAAAATGTTTTGGCAAATTTTTATCAATACAGTTCCAAATAACTTATTAGGAGGAATTTGTAAATTGTGATTCAAATGAAAAAAAAAAACTATAAATAACATGAAAAATAAAAGTAGATAGAATTACAATATCAATAGTCTCAAATAAAACATATTATGAGGAAATTTTAAATCACGATTCAAATGATAACAAAGCTTACATGTATAAGGTGATGAACAAGTTTTACTTCAAACTGAACTTCTTCACAACTATCTACAACGGACATGAAAGGAGGTTCAATCAATTCTTCTTCGTTTGTGCCAACATCAAACCCTCCACCACATCTCTCACCAAATCCAAACTTAAGTCTGCTTAACTAAACTAAATCGAAGCAAAATGGGAGCCCCAAACCAATTTCACCCCAAATCAACCCCTAGTATACAAAAAATCAATCTCAAAAATCGCAAACTCTAGATTTTAGCTATGAGATTCGATTCTCGCTAGCTAGTCATCAAAACCTTCAAGAACAAGTCCTATCACAAAGATCTAAACCCAAACACCACCACTCTCTCCAACCTAAAACATCGATCGAATCCTGATCCAACATCGTCATCTCCCTCCAATGACTCTTCCTCTCACCAACTCACCAAATCGGCAGTCCCAATCTCGACCTTCGGAGTCTGATTCAACTCAACCTTACTTTTCCACTTCCCCCATCCCCCTCCCTCCTCTGATCCTTTCCCTCATTGGAATTTGCAAACAGAGAAGAACTCACTTAAAGTAGGCGAAGGCGGTGGAGCGGTGGATGCGAGTGGCGTTGATGGTGGTTCTCTTCTCTATGTGCGATGGGGACTAGAGAGGGAGAGAAAATTAGGGATTTTAGGTTTATATGAAGATCTCTCTCAATTCGTTTTACTAAGTCAAAGAAAATGGAGAGAGCAGAGAAAAACATCACATATGCACAGAGAGATGGAGATAAAAAGATAGGGAGAGAGGGCAACAAGAGCGAGAGGGAGGGAGAGGGAGTTTTGCTTTTGGCGAGAGAGATGAGCGGTTTTCTAAAAAATTTAGAAAAGAAACGAGAGGTGTTATTTTTTTTAAATCCCGCTCTTTTATTTCATAGCGTTTTATTATTGAAATGTCATTAACACCAGGCTTTTCATAGCACCAAATACAAAAACGCTATTATCAAATGCTATTAATAGCTAAGTGCGGTGTAGTGTATCCAAATTATAAAAATTGTTATACATCAAAATCTGAAGCTTTTCTTGTCATGGACATGATGACATTAGCTTGCTTGGTTTTCTCCTGCGCCAAGTGCTCTGCAACAAGTTCTGCGTATTTGTCGAACAAATTGTTAAGTATCTCATCTCCAAATCCAAAGTGGCTAACCAACAATGGCTCTATCACAGCTCTAATAGTTTTGGCTGCACTTTTCCCACTGATCGTCTTATCAAACGTGTATTCTGTATTTTGACTATCTTCATTTGCATCCCAATTCACTTCGAATATATCAACAAAATTTAGATCGAAAGACCCTTCCTTGGTAATTATGTCCCTTAGTTCCTCAGCACAGGGTGTATACAAGGGTACATTGAATGAACAGACTTTGTCTTCTTCAACACACCCCTACAAGAAAGAAAAATATTCATGTCATTCGGATAATGTTATTGTGAATAGTGAAAAAAATGTGAGCAATATCGAAACAAACAAACTTTTAATCTTTATCTACCTGAGAAACCAAATAGTTGAGAGCTTCCGCTAACAACTCCCAAGCTCGACAACACTCTGAGCTTGAAGGGTTTAAGCTTTTCCTTCCTGTAATTGTTAACACCATTCGCCCTCCACAAATAATCTCTTCAGCACGTAAACTTAAGAAAGACGAGAAATCTTTCTGAAATTGCTCAAAATATGCTTTAAACACCTCTGGCGGGCTCGTCTTTGCCATGTAAATATTTTCTTTATTAATATTTTCAATCCCCTGAGGAACCTAAAATGTCAAATAAATAACTACTTCAGCGATCCAATTGGTAAGTCGTTTCAGTACCAATGATTTTTCATCTTATCTTATATATAAATATGTAAAACCCTAACATGCACCATATTTGAGTTCGATTTTGTTCACCGTTTGAATCATATTAGCAACTTGAATCAAAGTTAGGCTTGTCCATTTTCGCCTGGATTTTTCAGGGGAAATGGTTCAACCAACCAAGTTGCATCCTAAGCACTTGCAGATGTTCTGATATTTATTACTAGCTAATTTGAAATTTTTCTATGCATCCAAAGGTTACTATACGCGACATTTTTCCTTGCAAATTAAACTCTTAAATGTTAAGAGTATGGTTTTAATACTAATAAGATCTTAATTAATTACTGGAATACTTCTCTTGAGATCTTGTATTATTTGTGACATTTCTTTGTTAAAGGAAGTGTAATTTGTAAGTTGTGAAAAGAGAAGCAAACCTGAGAAAGCCAGTGCAGACTGTAAGAAGAGTGAACCAACCATAGAGTCTTTCTTGGAAATAGTCTTTCATAAAAAGAACCAGGTGTGCCACTAATGAAACAATTAACAGTACCCGATTTTCCTTTGTCCTTGTTGAGCTTTCCATAAAATGCTGATACTATTTTGAAAAGGATATTGAAGTCATTCGATGGAAGATCATTTAGATAAATCTGAAATTCAGGTTTGGAACGTTCTTGTGTGCAACAAAATGCATTGACAGTCTCAATGATATTCGATACAACCTTTAGGCTGTTTGGACTCGAAGCACAACCCAAATCTGCAATTGTGAGGTTTTGAGGTGATGTTTTGGCGTAGAGATCTTCAACCACCTCATCCACTAATGGTTTTGCCTTTGAAATCACAACTTCCTGGATATGTACAAGCAAAGCATCCATTAGCTAGTTACTATATTGTAAAACAATCTGCATTTGATATAATAGAGAGAAAGAATGTAACAAATGAGAGAAAAAGAGAGATCAACAACTTGTAATATAGAATTGGTAGCATAGCTATGCTCCTTGTCTCCTCCAACCATACTGAAAATTTGTTGCAAGTCCATGAATGAATGTAGTTCAGTTCTTTATTAGATTTGTTCTGAAGCTACTGGGAGATAAAAATTTATGTCCAATATTGATCAATAAACTTGGAAAGCTCAAATCAACTTCTTATTTATAAAAACAAATACTAAGATATCTAGCTTGTTTGGCTAGCTTTAATATATACCACACACAACACCACTAAAAGAGGGGTTAATCCCATCCCTGCGGTGTATAATTAATAGGGGCACCAACCAAGTGTAAGCCACTACGAAAAAGTCGATTAGAAGAAATGAACATTTGGTGTTATTATTATTATCAAAATTACTAGGAAACCAGGTTTTTGTGATCTCATTAGTAACAATGTAGTTTATGGTCATCTTGACACATGCACGCGCATTTTATAAAATCAAATAGGATTTTTTTTTTTTACTTCAAAAGCTCGATCCACTACTTAACAATTAGCATATATGCCGCATTATTGTCTATCAATATTTCTCTGGTCCATTGTCAGGGACGGAGTTTTTTTTTCTTCCTATTATGGTCACCCTTGCAATGCTAACTAGTCCATCTCGTCCCACCCCTTCCTCTATTTGTTCTCCCTTCCTGCTCTGCCCGTTTCCCCTCTTTTGCTCCCTCTCTTTGATTACCGCGACACCAGCAATCGCCCATCCTCCTACTATCTTTCTCTCCCTTTTTTTTGCTTGATTTAGTTCTTTTTCCCACCATCACCATCAACAACTCCAACCTTTCTTTCCTGCTTTGAGAAAGAAGAATGTTTAAAAAAAATGTATTTTCTCGAGATGAATTTGTATCTCGAGGCCTAGTTTTGTCTTTTATTCATAGGATTTTTCTTGATATACATGAAATTTTTGATCCATTAATTTTTTCTCCCTCAAGATAAATATTTGTATCTTGAGATTCTTCTGTGGGTTATTGTTTGAAAGGCATGAGCCTTTTGAAAATCAATGCACGTTGACTGCTAGTCTTTAGGGAGATTGCAATAGTGATTAATGATGGGGTAACCTCTAATATCCATTTATGATTGTTGCAGGTTTAACTGGCCTAAACAAACAGGCTAATTTGACCCACTTGTAATAACCGCAAGTGCACGGTGTCTAACTGTTAGACAACGGCAAGTACGGGTCGATCCCACGAGGAAGGTGGATTAAATTGAATTTAATAATTTACCTAAACTAATTTGGAGAAAATGGGGGTAACAGTGTTTAAAAATCCGAGTTAAACAAAAGTAATAAAATAAAATAAAATAAAATAAATAAAAGAAAAGAGTTGGAGGGAAACCACAAATTGCAAAATATTTTTCAAGCTCCTAAAATTATATTCAATTTTTTGTATTATTCCAATTTCAAATAAATGACTCTAGCAATGTATAAACTCCTAGCATTAATTGTCTTGTTAGGGCACAATTAATCACAAGTTTAATTATTCAATTAAAACATGTTTGATTTATAACATAATACTTTTCTAACAACCTAAGATGCATGACATATTAGGTGAAAGTAAAATATTATAAATAGCGAATCAATTAATATTAATCATTGAATAATAAAGTAAAATGAAATTAATTCTAGAGCTTGAAACTTAATTCACTATGGTGTTACAGAGCATTTAGCATGGTGCAAACAGGAATAGGTCCAGTGTGGCTCAGCAGATCCCAGTGGGTGCAAATACTTCTGATCTTTCTCAGCCGAGGTGCTCTCAGCAAGGTGGACTGGGTGCTAGTAGCGTCAACTTGATTTAAGTCTCTATGGTGGTGCGTGGTGCAGCCGGTGACGGTGGTTGAAGATGAAGTGAAACAGGGTTGTCACGCCCCTGTTTCGGTGGAGTGAATGAGATAAAACAGAGATGGATAGGCTGTGGGTGGTGATTTTGCTTGGTTGGGATGGTGATGAGAATCACAAATTGTGAAGAAGAGGTTTTGGTATTCTGTATTTTTTTATTTTCCTTCTCTTCTTCCCTTTTCTTATTCATTTATCTTGTATTTATAGATAATTAAGAAAATGAACTTAGACAAGTTAAGGGGAGGGTTCAATGAGTGATTTAAGGCTTAAATCAAACTAGAATCTTGGATAATTAAGAGAATATGCTTTGGGTTTGGCATTGGGTTTGTGTTTACAGATTTGGTTTTGGGTTTGGTTTTGAGTTTAGGTTATGGGCTTAAGTTATTCTCACCTCCACTTCCTCTGAAGTCACCGTCTGTGATTTATTCATTGTATTTTTCTTTGATTTCTTCGTAATTGTTCCGAATTCTACAAAATCATAAAAAATTAATAATTAATTTAAAAAAATAAAATAAAACAAGGATTAACAAAAATATAATAAGAGGTAAAAATGTTATAATTATGTGATTATCAATGATAGGTGGAAAATTGCAAATAATCCAAAAAAAATTTGTCCACATCTAATTTTACATTTGAAATTAATTTTTGTTGCTTAACTTTAAGTAAGTCTAGGGAGCCATGTTTGGGTAAGTTTTAGTTTTTTACACTTTTTACCATTCCCTTTAAAACACAACCACAAACACCATTCATAGAAAGGGTAAAAATATCAAAAAAAACCAAAATGGCCCAAAAGTTGCCACCAAATATGGCTCCCTAGAATTGTTGCGTAACTTTATATACCAATTTAATTTTTCTCCATATATTTATCTTTTGTGCTCCTACAAAGTAGCTTGTTGGACTCACTGTCTTCCCTATAGATTAGACTAAGTTTTGTTTAACAATTGGTGTTTTGAATAGTTATTTATGTATTATTCGAATTAAATTATTTTGTTAAAGTAATTAATTATTATATTATCATTAATTAACCATATTCATCACTTTGCCCCCTTCAACAAAAATCATAGTTCCGTCACTGTCCATTGCTTTAATTACCACTAACCAAGCTATGGCTATCTCCCATGTTTTTAGGCCCCAAAGCCTGTGACATTATCAGCCCAAGGACTTGAGGTAAGCAGTTAAGGCTCTAATGCAAGCCCAATCTTATCCGAACATTTCACATAATTAATGCAAGCCCAATCTTATCCGAACATCTCACATAATTAAGTCATTGATGTAATGTCAATGGGATACTAGCTCATTTGAAGATTTATGATGTATGATATCATAAGTCTGGGATTAAATTCTACCGGCGACTTTTGGGGTGGAAGGGGTTAAAAACCAGTGTGTTTTTAATTTTTTAATTTTTAATTTTTTTGTGATGACGACCACCCTAATCTTCTTTCCTTTTCCTCATTTAAGTCAAAATAATATTAGGATTGCACTTAACAATGTTGATAACGACAATATTGATATTTTTCAACTTCTATAATCATGTGGTTTGAAACTTTTTTTTTAAAAGGCAAGCGTGCTGTTGGTGGGTATAGAATCCAAGACGTGGGGGTTAAACCACCACAACGCTAATTATCCAATCAGGCTACCATTGGCTCATGTGATTTGAAACTTATACTCCGATCAATCCTTCTTAGTCACTACCTATTTAGCTAGTATTTGATGAAACTGAGATGATGACAATAATTAGGATAATGGTGGTGATAAAATATTTTGAAATATATGATCAAAGAAAAAAAATTATTTTTAACAAACATATCAGCCTGACGTCTTCCTTCCGTAGTTGGCACAATTCACTTAATTGACGTTTTAATGGCAAACTTTTTATTCTTTTTTATTATTATAATGGTTTAGTTTAAGCTCATGTACCAGTAGTTAATAACATATTGACCTAAAATTCCTAGAGTCATGTCGAGTGATTTTTCAACATAGTTAAAGCCATGAGAAACACGATAGAAAGATAAATCACGATGAAAATAGTTAACATTGTATGGTAGTGCCAACGACATGGGGAATACCCTAGTTATATATACAAAACATGATGGTGTTTGGGTGAGAGATAAAAGACCGTTAAGATTTAACCAAATATATAAATCTAACGAACCACATAAAACTAAAAGCACCAAGAGTGTACGAGTTTGATTCTCATACCCAACATTTTAATATTTATTTATTTTGATATTAAAAATAAAATAAACTCTATTATCATGTTATACTTTTATTGTGCCAGTAGCACGGGGAATACCTTAGAATTGAAATATCGTTGGCCAATATTGAAAATTCTCCTCCTATCAAACAATTTGAGTGTCGAAGGTACGGGAAACACCCTAGTTTATATATACAAGTCAGGATGGTGTTTGGGGTGGGAAACAAAAGATCGACGGCTGAGATTTAACTAAATATATAAATCTAACAGATCACATAGAACTTAAAGCACCAAGAGTGTATGGGTTCGATTCTCATACCCAACATTTCAATATTTATTTATTTTTCTTCAATTGTTGATGGTGGTGATTAGGCATCTAAGTATGAATGATGAAAACTTAAAGGTTAAACTTTTATCATGCCAACGACACGGAGAATATCCTAGTCTAATCTATATTGCAAAACAGGATGATGTTTGAAGTTGGAGATAAAAGACGGCTAAGATTTACCCAAATATAAGAATCTAACGGATCACATAGAACTTAAGAACCAAGAGTGCATGAGTTCAAAACCCATGACCAATATTTTAATATTTATTTTTTTCTTCAATTGTTGATGGTGGTTAGGGGTGGGCACGGGACGGGATGGGACGAGATATACTCATCCCTATCTCATCCTGTTCATACGGGATCGGGACGGGACGGGATGGGAAAAACCCCATCCCGACCTCGTCCCATCCCAAACGGGTTCTGGACGGGATGTGATCAGCTTGCTAATTTGGAGAATTGTATGATCAAATTGATAGTGCAATTAGGTTCAATCTGAACATTAAATTGCTACAAAGTTTTTTCATTCTTGATTTATGCGGCATCTTTATTGAAAATGCTTAAAGTACAGTTGATTGATTTATAAAATGATTAAGGAATAAAATATTCTAGCTTTATGTGTAATAGTCACATAATTGTGTTGTTGCAATCATGCATTCGAATCAAACATTGTTCATTGAGAAAATTCAAAACAAAATCAATTGATTAACTTGACTGAATTGGGCAGGCAATCAATAGAGCGAAACTGTCATTGAACTGGGTGGGTTTAGAGCAGACTCCAACACCCAAACAAATTGGCCCAACTTGTATCAGGAAATGTGGGTTATCTTTCATGTTGTACAATGTTAAACTCACGAATTTGAGGCAGTTTTCTCGCTATTTTCTATACGTTTTGCACACTATCCAGCATGCATCTTCGTATGAAAATCCAGTTCAAAGTTGTTCATTGATGCACCATCCATGTAAATATATAATGTGAATAATGGACAAGGTGAATAATGGCCCCAGTGTGCACACCATGAACAGAAGTAACAACATACACCATAACAATCTGTAACAACATACACCATGAAATAATTAAATAAAAATACTAATAATTAATATTAATAAATTAGTTCGGGACGGGACGGGACGGGATTGGCGGGATTGAAAATCTTCATCCCATCCCATCCCATCCCATCCCATCCCATTCTAGATCGGGACGGGACGGGATCGGGATGAAATTATTCAATCCTATTAAGACTCGAAAAAATCGGTACGGGAACGGGATCGCGGGATGGGATGCCCACCCCTAATGGTAGTGATTGGGCATGTAGGTATGAAAGATGAAAACTTAAGGGATCGTGCCAATGACACGGGGAATACATTAGTTATATATACAAAACAGGATGGTGTTTGGGATGAGAGATAAAAGATGGCTGAGATATGAATCTAACGGCTCATATAGAACTTAAAACACCAAAAGTACATGCGTTCGATTTTCATACCCAATATTTTTTATATTTATTTATTTTTCTTCAATTGTTGATGGTGGTGATTAGGCGAGTAAGTATAAAGGATGAAAACTCAACGGTGATCATATTTTGACAAGTTTTAAACTTTTTTCATGCCAACGGCACGAGGAATACCCCAGTCTATCTTACAAAACATGATGGTGTTTAAGGTGAGAGAAAAAAAACGGCTGAGATTTACCTAAATATAATAATCAAACGGATCACATAGAATTTAAAGCACCAAGAGTGCATGGATTCGATTTTCATACCCAACATTTTGATATTTATTTAATTTTCTTTAATTGTTAATGGTGGTGATTAGGCATGTAAGTATGAATGATAAAAACTTAAGAATTATCATGTTTTGACAAGTTTTAAACTTTTATCGTGCCAATGGCATGGGGAATACCCTAGTAAAGAAACAAAATGAAAATTTAAAAGTTTGGGTACCTCCATGTCATTTGAATCTTATAAAGGTTTTTTTTTCTTCCTATAAGATGATTATTTGACTATTTTAGCAAGATTTACCCTTAAGATGACATTATACTCTGTGAACTCAATTAATTCTTGAACCTAAAAAACGCCATTAATTGATGTATCGAGATTGGAAAATGATAAAAATAAAGATAGATTGTTCTGATCTGTTGAGCCATTCAAAATATCTTTTAGTTCTCTCTTTTCACACACCACATGAGCACGTGAGGAACCCTATGCCATAATCACTCTGCGCGCCAAGAAGGATTAGATTGGCACTACCAACTTAGCCAATGGAAAACTTGAAACATCAAACTCAGACCAAATTCTGACAAGAAACTACTCCAAATAGATTTGGAGAATCTGCAGTGAAATATCAAGTGATCAAGAGTCTCGTCAATCTTTACAAAGCAACAAAAACTTCCTGTGATGATTCCTCTTTTCCTTAATCTATATTTAGTAAAGATTATGTCATGCAATACTGACTAATTAAAGAAATTAATTCGAGGAATAAGATTTCTCACCCAAACCAAATTCTTGTGAGAGGAAATAAGGGGATTGCAGTAAGTCTTGTAATGAGAGGCGGCCAGCAAATAAGGAAATTTGTTCACCAAGAAACCCACACCAAACTATCAGATCTCAGCGATGTTAAGTCAAACACAATTTTTATTTCACCACTTACAAATTTCAAGCGAAGTTGACGGAATTTTTGTCAAAGTGATCTCTTGAATATATGATGAGAAGGGGAAGGTGTTTGGCGAAAATTTATATTCGCATAGGACTAAAATACTCCTAACCAAAGTTGAAAATTCTCCTCCTATCACACATTTTCCTATCTATAAGCAAAACAATTTGAGTGTCGAAGGCACTGGGAATCCCGTAGTCTATATAAAAAAAATCAAAATGGTTTTTAGGTTGGAAATAAAATATGGCCAAGATTTACCGAAACATAAAGGTCTAACGGATAACATGGGGGAGGGGAGGGTGTTTGGCTTAAATTTATGTTTACATAGGACTGAAATACCCCTGGTCAAAGTTGAAATTCTTTTCCTGTTACATACATTTTCTTATCTATAAGCAAAACAATTTGAATTCCAAAGGCATGGGGAATACCCTAGTCAATATAACTAATCAGAATGGTGTTTGAGGTTGGAGATAAAAGACGGCTGAGATTTACCCAAATATAAGAATCTAACGTGTCACAAAAGGGAGGTTGGAGAAAAAAGGTTTTTTAACTTTTATGACCCAACAAACTATAACCATCACGCATCTAAATACTCATATTGAATTTGAGTTTTGAAGGCACAGGGAACACCCTAATTTGAAATTAAAGGTGAGTGTAAGTTTGAATCATAAATGTGTCCCCTTCACCTATCATCTCAACCCATCCACTAGGACCACATGCAAAAGGGAAACTTTTTTTTTTATAAGGGTTTGTTTTGTTGCACAATAAACAAACATGATAATTGAAGTCTTTTTCGTGAATTATATATGATTTTGAGGCTTCCTCTCGGACTTGAATTTTCACAAGTAGTGGAAAAATCAGTCTCATGAAGAATTGATTTTCTGTCAGTAAATCGACAACCAAACAATAGAATTTTGCTTAACAGGATAAATGGATTATATTTTTCATGAAAAATGACTTACTAAACAGACCCTAACATTCAAAATCCACATTCATTTTGGCATTCGCTTATGACATGTTTTCATTGAAGAAAATTTCTAGGCTGCCTTGTATGGGTTTTATTTTGCCTTGTTTGGGGTTTTTTACACTTCAACCCCTTTTGTGAAAGGTGTTTGTGATTGTGCTTTAAAGAAAATGGATAAAAAGTATAAAAAAAACACCCAACAAAACATAAAAAGTGCACCCAAATAAGGCAGCCTAAAATTATGAATGAAAGGGATTTTCATGGCATAACATTTTAGAAGTCAAAAAATGTGAACCACGCAAAATATAACACTACCCCTTTTGAAGGCTCATAAAATGAAAAAAGCACATTGTCCCATTTTATCCTAACTTGCTTATAACAAAAGTACATAACAACTTAAAAATTACACAATCTTAGGTTGTTTAATACCAACATTTTTGTTGATGACAAAAATAAAAAAATACTATTGTGCTTATAAATAGCATATAGTTTTTTTTAATATATAAGGTAAGTTGGGATTAGGGCATCACCCATTCATTGAACAAAAATTATGTACACGAGACAACCTCTAAAGACACCAAAAGGACAAATCAGAAACAAAATTACAATCTCATAGTCCACTCACAACTACACTCAAAAGACAGAGTTACCTAGCTTCTCTAATGTAGGTAGAAATTTCATGAAATTTTTTTGTTCGAGTTAATGAAAATTCTTTCAAAATCTAAAATATTTATTTTTTCAGTAGGTCAATCTCAATATTTGTAAATTTTTTTAACTCGTATAAACTTTTAACCTTAGTTTAGTAATAAAATTTTGTTATAAAAGTGATTCTTACACAATATGTAGTTTGAATGACGTTATGAGTTGTGTGAGACTTTTTATGTAGTATGTAAGAGTTTTAAATGCTTAAATTATATTGATAACTTTAAATTACAACTATGAATTTTACGTTCTTTATACACAACGGAATATTTCTTAAAATCAACTTACCGAAATTACCTCAAAAAACGAAATAACAATCCTTGGTTATGAGTTCGAACCCATATCAATCCCGCATTGGCCCCTAAACTTTCAAGGTTGGGCCCTGGGTAAATGATTTCATCTTCAATTATGGGAGTTGCTACGTGTGTACGACTGTTTGACTCAATGCCCCCAACTTTATCTTTTAGATTTAACTTTTAAAAATTGTTTGATGTACCCAACCAAAATTTATCAATGCTAAAACATACAAAATATGTTACTCATATTGCTGATTAGAGACTTTGTATAAATGATTTCTAATGTAAATGTTTGAATGTTGGATTTTGTTGAGGTTTTGAATGCACGTTTTGGAATTTGATATATTACTTGCAACAATTTTGAAATTTATGTATTGGCTTATATTTTTTAATCTTTTTTATTTTGTTTTTAATATGTATTGGTTTTGTCAACCCTTATTGGTTAATGAGCACATTGAAATTTAACGAATGTGTGACTAAATTTTAGTTTTATAGTTTATAGATGATGATTACTATTGTTCTTTCATTCAATAATCAATTAATGCTCATAAATGAGAAAAACTCCGCACTAAATAATTTTTTATTACAAAAAAAATGATAAGTCAGTGTTATATACATTAAGTTGGTGCAATAAAGTTGAAACATCCCAAACTACTAGTGCAACAAAGAGTTGGTGCAACCAAGTCAAATAGGCAGATGCGCGTAGCAATTCCCTTAATTATCTCCAATATTTGCACAATTAATATACATATTAAATTAAAATTTTGAAAATTGTAATAAATTACAATCAAAATAAAATTTCGTTGTTTGCCAATGATGCCCACATATGATAGTGCACCAAAATTTCACAAAATACTAACACTAGTGAAGTCTCACTCAAATCCTAACTAGGTTTGACAAAATGTTGTTGCTAAATAACACTACCATTTTTATTGAAGGATACCATCATTCCAATTTTTTTATCTGCTAAAGGACACCACCACCCTCACCTTTTCTTCTCTCTTTACCGAAGCAACGCCACCCCGTCTGCCCCACCACCATTTTGCCCCACCATGCCCTACTACCGTCGGTCGATAGTGGTAGTGGTGCTTGATGGAGAAGAAAGAGAAGAAGAAGAAGAGGGGATGAGGGGGAAAGGTGGCAGGGTGTTGGTGGTGATTAATGGAGGAGAATAAGAAGAAGACAAAGAATAGGGGAGGAGGAGGAGAGATGGCGGTGATTGATGGAGAATAAGAATAAGAAGAGGGGAGGAGAGGTGATGGTGGCGGGGTGGTGGTAGTGATTGATGGATAAGAAACGGAGAGATGAGAAGAAATGGAGATAGGTGATATGTTTTTTTGTTTATATTGATGGTGTCCTTCAGCAGTTGATAATGTCCTTAAAAAATGTGGTGGTGTCCTTCAAAAAGTAGGATACTGATGGTGTCTTTCCAAAAAAATGATGATAGTATTTAGCAACAGTCATGACAAAAAGGCTAGAAACAAACCCCCCACAAGCCAACCAAGCATAAATGGCATGCTACAACATATCCAAATTATATAAATTGTTATACATCAAAATCTCAAGCTTTTCTTGTCATGGACATTATGACATTAGCGTACTTGGTTTTCTCCTGCGCCAAGTGCTCTGCAGCAAGTTCTGCATATTTGATGAACAAATTGTTAAGTATCTCATCTCCAAATCCAAAGTGACTAACCAACAATGGCTCTACCACAGCTCTAATAGTTTTGGCTGCACTTTTCCCACTGATCGTCTTATCGAACGTGTATTCTGTATTTTGACTATCTTCATTTGCATCCCAATTCACTTCGAATATATCAACACAATTTAGATCGAAAGATCCTTCCTTGGTAATTATGTCCCTTAGTTCCTCAGCACAGGATGTATACAAGGGTACATTGAATGAATAGACTTTGTCTTCTTCAACACACCCCTACAAGAAACAAAAATATTCATGTCATTCGGATAATGTTATTGTGAATAGTGGAAAAAATGTGAGCAATATCGAAACAAACAAACTTTTAATCTTATTATCTACCTGAGAAACCAAATAGTTGAGTGCTTCCGCTAACAACCCCCAAACTTGACAACTCTCTGAGCTTGCAGGGTTTAAGCTTTTCCTTCCTATAACTATTAAGACCATTCGCCCTCCACAAATAATCTCTTCAGCACGTAAACTTAAGAAATAAGAGAAATCTTTCTGAAATTGCTCAAAATATGCTTTAAACACCTCTGGAGGGCTCGTCTTTGCCATGTAAATATTTTCTTTATTATTTTCAATCCCCTGAGGAACCTAAAATGTCAAATAAATAACTACTTCAGCGATCCAATTGGTAAGTTGTTTCAGTACCAATGATTTTTCATCTCATCTTATATATAAATATTTAAAACCCTAACATGCACCATATTTGAGTTTGATTTTGTTCACCGTTTGAATCATATTAGCAACTTGAATCAAAGTTAGGCTTGTCCATTTTCGCCTGGATTTTTCAGGGGAAATGGTTCAACCAACCTAGTTGCATCCTAAGCACTTGCAGATGTTCTAATATTTATTACTAGCTAATTTGAAATTTTTCTATGCATCCAAAGGTTACTCTACGCAACATTTTTCCTTGCAAATTAAACTCTTAAATGTTAAAAGTATAGTTGCACATTGGTTTTAATACTAATAAGATCTTAATTAATTACTGGAATACTTCTCTTGAGATCTTGTATTATTTGTGACATTTCTTTGTTAATGTGAAGGAAGTGTAATTTGTGAGTTGTGAAAAGAGAAGCAAACCTGAGAAAGCCAATGCAGACTGTAAGAAGAGTGAACCAACCATAGAGTCTTTCTTGGAAATAGTCTTTCATAAAAAGAACCAGGTGTGCCACTAATGAAACAATTAACAGTACCCGATTTTTCTTTGTCCTTGTTGAGCTTTCCATAAAATGCTGATACTATTTTGAAAAGGATATTGAAGTCATTCGATGGAAGATCATTTAGATAAATCTGAAATTCAGGTTTGGAACGTTCTTGTGTGCAACAAAATGCATTGACAGTCTCAATGATATTCAATACAACCTTTAGGCTGTTTGGACTCGAAGCACAACCCAAATCTGCAATTGTGAGGTTTTGAGGTGATGTTTTGGCATAGAGATCTTCAACCACCTCATCCACGAATGGTTTTGCCTTTGAAATCACAACCTCCTGGATATGTACAAGCAAAGCATCCATTAGCTAGTTACTATATTGTAAAACAATCTGCATTTGATATAATAGAGAGAATGAATGTAACAAATGAGAGAAAAAGAGAGATGGACAACTTGTAATATGGAATTGGTAGCATAGCTATGCTCATTGTCTCCCCCAACCATACTGAAAATTTGTTGCAAGCCCATGAATGAATGTGGTTCAGTTCTTTATTAGATTTGTTCTGAAGCTACTGGGAGATAAAAATTTATTTCCAATATTGATCAATAAACTTGGAAAGCTCAAATCAACTTCTTACTTAGATTTGTTCTAGCTTGTTTGGCTAGCTTTAATACCACACACAACACCACTAAAAGAGGGGTTAAGCCCATCCCTGCGGTGTATAATTAATGCGCAAATGCCCATCCCTGCGGTGTGGTGTATAATTAATAGGGGCACCAACCAAGTGTAAGCCACTATGAAAAAGTCGATTAGAAGAAATGAACTTTGGTGTTATTATTATTATCAAAATTACTAGGAAATCAGGTTTTTGTAATCTCATTAGTAACAATGTAGTTTATAGTCATCTTGACCCATGCACGCGCCTTTTATAAAATCAAATAGGAATTTTTATTTTTATTTTTATTTTTTTACTCCAAAAGCTTGAACCACTAGCATATATGATGAATTATTGTCTATCAATATTTCTCTGATCCATTGTCACGGAGTTTTTTTTTTTTCTATTATGGTCACCCTTGCAATGTTGACTGGTTCGTCCCATCCCACCCCTTCCTCTATTTGTTCTCACTTCCCGCTCTGCTCGTTTCCCCTCTTTTGCTCCCTTTCTTTGATTACCGCGAGACCAGCAACCGTCCCTCCTCCTACTATCTTCCTCTCCCTCCCTTTTTGCTTGATTTAGTTCTTTTTCCCACCATCACCATCAACAAGTCCAACCTTTCTTTCCTGCTTTGAGAAAGAAGAATGTTTTAAAAAAATGTATTTTCTCGAGATGAATTTGTATATCGAGGTCTAGTTTTGTCTTTTATTCATAGGATTTTTCTGGATATACATGAAAATTTTGATCCATTAATTTTTCCTCCCTCAAGATAAATATTTGTATCTCGAGATTCTTCTGTGGGTTATTGTTTGAAAGACATGAGCCTTTTGAAAATCAATGCATGTTGACTGCTAGTCTTGGGGGAGATTGCAATAGTGATTAATGATGGGGTAACCTCTAATTTCCATTTATGATAGGTGAAAAATCGCAAATAATCCAATTTTTTTTGTCCACATGTAATTTTACATTTGAAATTAATTTTTTCTGTTTAACTTTGAGAAAGTCTAGGGAGCCATGTTTGGGTAAATTTTGGCTTTTTACACTTTTTACCATTCCTTTTAAAACACAACCACAAACATCATTCATAGAAAGGGTAAAAATATCAAAAAAACCAAAATGGCCCAAAAGTTGCCACCAAATATGGCTCCCTAGAATTGTTGCGTAACTTTATATACCAATTTAATTTTTCTCCATATATTTATCTTTTGTGCTCCTACAAAGTAGCTTGTTGGACTCACTGTCTTCCCTATAGATTAGACTAAGTTTTGTTTAACAATTGGTGTTTTGAATAGTTATTTATGTATTATTCGAATTAAATTATTTTGTTAAAGTAATTAATTATTATATTATCATTAATTAACCATATTCATCACTTTGCCCCCTTCAACAAAAATCATAGTTCCGTCACTGTCCATTGCTTTAATTACCACTAACCAAGCTATGGCTATCCCATGTTTTTAGGCCCCAAAGCCTGCGACATTATCAGCCCAAGGACTTGAGGTAAGCAATTAAGGCTCCAATGCAAGCCCAATCTTATCCGAACATTTCACATAATTAAGTCATTGATGTAATGTCAATGGGATACTAGCTCATTTGGAAGATTTATGATGTATGATATCATAAGTCTGGGATTAAATTCTACATGCGGCTTTAAAAAAAAGTGTGTTTTTTATTTTTTTATTTTTTATTTTTATATTTTATTTTTTATTTTTAAAATTTTTTTTTGTGATGACGACCACCCTGATCTTCTTTCCTTTTCTTCATTTAAGTCAAAATAATATTAGGATTGCACTTAATAATGTTGATAATGACAATATTGATATTTTTCAACTTCTATAAGTCATGTGGTTTGAAACTTTTTTTTTTAAGGCAGACGTGATGTTGGTGGGTATAGAATCCAAGACATGGGGGTTAAACTATCACAGCCCTAATTATCCAACCAGGCTACCATTGGCTCATGTGATTTGAAACTTATACTCCGATCAATCCTTCTTAGTCACTACCTATTTAGCTGGCATTTGATGATACGAAGATTATGACAATAATTAGGATAATGGTGGTGATAAAATATTCTGAAATATATGGTCAAAGAAAAAAGGTATTTTTAACAAACATATCAGCCTGACGTCTTCCTTCCGTTGTTGGCACAATTCACTTCTCTTAATTGACTTTTTAATGGCAAACTTTTTATTATTTTTTATTATTATAATGGTTTAGTTTAAGCTCATGTACCAGTAGTTAATAACATATTGACCTAAAATTCTCAGAGTCATGCCGATTGGTTTTTCAACATAGTTAAAGCCATGAGAAACACGACAGAAAGATAAATCGCGATGAAAATAGTTAACATTGTATGGTAGTGTCAACGACACGGGGAATACCCTAGTTATATATATAAAACAGGATGGTGTTTGGGTGAGAGATAAAAGACGGTTGAGATTTAACCAAATCTATGAATCTGACGAACCACATAAAACTAAAAGCACCAAGAGTGTACGAGTTTGATTCTCATACCCAACATTTTAATATTTATTTATTTTGATATTCAAAATAAAATAAACTCTATTATCATGTTATACTTTTATCGTGCTAGAATTGAAATACCCTTGGCCAATGTTGAAAATTCTCCTCCTATCAAACAATTTGAGTGTCGAAGGCACGATAAACACCTTAGTTTATATATACAAAACAGGATGGTGTTTGGGGTGGGAGACAAAAGACGGCTGAGATTTAACTAAATATATAAATCTAACAGATCACATAGAACTTAAAGCACCAAGAGTGCATGGGTTCGATTCTCATACCCAACATTTTGATATTTATTTATTTTTCTTCAATTGTTGATGGTGGTGATTAGGCATCTAAGTATGAATGATGAAAACTTAAGGGTTAAACTTGTATCATGCCAACGACACGGAAAATACCCTAGTCTAGTTTATATTACAAAACAGGATGATGTTTGAGGTTGGAGATAAAAGACGGCTGAGATTTACCCAAATATAAAAATCTAACGGATCATATAGAATTTAAGAACCAAGAGTGCATGAGTTTAAAACCCATGCCCAATATTTTTATATTTATTTTTTTCTTCAATTGTTGATGGTAGTGATTGGGCATGTAGGTATGAAGGATGAAAACTTAAGGGATCGTGCCAACGACACTGGGAATACCTTAGTTATATGTACAAAACTGGATGGTGTTTGGGATGAGAGATAAAAGATGGCTGAGATTTAACCAAATATATGAATCTAACGGCTCACATAGAACTTAAACACCAATAGTACATGGGTTCGATTCTCATACCCAACATTTTTTATATTTATTTATTTTTCTTCAATTGTTGATGGTGGTGATTAAGCGAGTAAGTATAAAGGATGAAAACTCAAGGGTGATCATATTTTGACAAGTTTTTAACTTTTATCATGTCAACGGCACGAAAAATACCCCTAGTCTATCTTACAAAACATGATGGTGTTTAAAGTGAGAGATAAAAGACGGCTGAGATTTACCTAAACATAATAATCGAACAGATCATATAGAACTTAAAGCACCAAGAATGCATGGATTCGATTTCCATACCCAACATTTTGATTCCATATACCCAACATTTTGATATTTTATTTAATTTTCTTTAATTGTTGATGGTGGTGATTAAGCATGTAAGTATGAATGATAAAAACTTAAGAATTATCATGTTTTGAGAAGTTTTAAACTTTTATCGTGTCAATGACACGGGAAATACCCTAGTAAATAAACAAAATGAAATGCTAAAAGTTTGGGTACCTCCATGTCATTTGAATCTTATAAAGGTTTTTTTTTTCCTATATGATGATTATTTGATTGTTTTAGCAAAAGAAGTAATTGATTAAATTTACCCTTAAGATGGCATTGTACTCTGTGAACTCAATTAATTCTTGAACCTCAAAAACGCCATTAATTGATGTATCGAGATTGGAAAATGATAAAAATAAAGTTAGATTTTTCTGATCTGTTGAGCCATTCAAAAATTCTCTTATTTCTCTCTTTCCACACACCACATGAGCACGTGAGAAACCCTATACCATAACCACTCTGTGTGCCAGGAAGGATTAGCTTGGCACTACTAACTTAGCCAATGGAAAACTTGAAACATCAAATTCTGACAAGAAACTGCTCCAAATAGATTTGGAGAATCTGCAGTGAAGTATCAAGTGATCAAGAGTCTCGTCAATCTCATTACAAAGCAACAAAAACTTCCTGTGATGATTCTTCTTTTCCTTGGTCTATATTTAGTAAATATTCTCTCATGCAATACTGACTAACTAAAGAAATTAATCTGAGGAATAAGATTTTTCACCCAAACCAAATTCTTGTGAGAGGAAATAAGGGGATTGGAGTAAGTCTTGTAATGAGAGGCAACCAGCAAATCAGGAAATTTGTTCACCAATAAACCCACACCTTTACCCTTCACACCAAACTATCAGATCTCTGCGATGTTAAGTCAAACACAATTTTTATTTCACCACTTACAAATTTCAAGCGAAGTTGACAGAATTTTTGTCAAGGTTATCTCTTGAATATATGATGAGGGGAAGGGGACGGTGTTTGGCGAAAATTTATATTCGCATAGGACTAAAATACTCCTAACCAAAGTTGAAAATTCTCCTCCTATCACACATTTTCCTATCTATAAGCAAAACAATTTGAGTGCCGAAGGCACTGGGAATCCCGTAGTCTATATAAAAAAAATCAAAATGGTTTTTAGGTTGGAAATAAAAGATGGCCGAGATTTACCGAAACATAAAGGTCTAACGGATAACATGGGAGAGGGGAGGGTGTTTGGCTTAAATTTATGTTTACATAGGACTGAAATACCCCTGGACAAAGTTGAAATTCTTCTCCTATTACATACATTTTCTTATCTATAAGCAAAACAATTTGAATTCCGAAGGCATGGGGAATACCCTAGTCAATATAACAAATCAGAATGGTGTTTGAGGTTGGAGATAAAAGACGGCTGAGATTTACCTAAATATAATAATCTAACGTGTCACAAAAGGGAGGTTGGAGAAAAAAGGTTTTTAACTTTTATGCCCCGACAAACTCTAACCATCACACATCTAAATACTCAGACTGAATTTGAGTTTCGAAGGCACAGGGAACATCCTAATTTGAAATAAATGGTGAGTGTAGGTTTGAATCATAAATGTGTCCCCTTCACCTATCATCTCAACCCATCCATTAGGACCACATGCAAAAGGAAACTTTTCTCTAAGGGTTTGTTTTGTTGCACAGTAAACAAACATGATAATTGAAGCCATTTTCGTGAATTATATATGATTTTGAAGCTTCCTCTCGGACTTGAATTTTCATAAGTGATGGAAAAATTAGTCTCATGGAGAATTGATTTTCTGTTAGTAAATCGACAACAAAACGACATAATTTTGCATAACAGGAGAAATGAATTATATTTCTCATGAAAAATGACTTACTAAACAAACCCTAACATTCAAAATCCACATTCATTTTGGCATTCGCTTATGGCATGTTTTCATTGAAGAAAAATTCTAGGCTGCCTTGTTTGGGTTTATTTTGCCTTGTTTGTAGTTTTTTACACTTCAACCCCTCTTGTGAAAGGTGTTCGTGGTTGTGCTTTAAAGAGAATGGATAAAAAAAACCCAACAAGACATAAAAGATGCACCTAAATAAGGCAGCCTAAAATTATGAATGAAAGGTATTTTCATGGCATAACATTTTAGAAGTCAAAAAATGTGAACCACGCAAAATATAACACTACCCCTTTTGAAGGCTCATAAAATGAAAAAAGCACATTGTCCCATTTTATCCTAACTTGCTTATAACAAAAGTACATAACAACTTAAAAATACACAATCCTAGGTTGTTTAATACCAACATTTTTGTTGATGACAAAAATTTTTTTTTACTATTGTGCTTATAAATAACATATAGTTTTTTAATATATAAGGTAAGTTGGGATTAGGGCATCACCCATTCATTGAACAAAACTATGTACACGAGACAACCTCTAAAGACACCAAAAGGACAAATCAGAAACAAAATTACAATCTCATAGTCCACTCACAACTACACACAAAGACATAGAGAGTTACCTAGCTTCTCTAATGTAGGTAGAAATTTCATGAATTTTTTTTTTCGAGTTAATGAAAATTCTTTGAAAATTTAAAATATTTATTTTTTCATTAGTCCAATCTCAATTTTTTAACTCGTATAAACTTTTAACCTTAGTTTAGTATTAAAATTTCTTATAGAAGTGATTCTTACACAATATGTAGTTTGAATGACGTTATGAGTTGTGTGAAACTTTTTATGTAGTATATAAGAGTTTTAAATGCTTAAATTATATTGATAACTTTAAATTACAACTGTGATTTTACGTTCTTTATACACAACGGAATATTTCTTCAAATCAATTTACCAAAATTATCTCAAAAAACGAAATAACAATCCTTGGTTATGAGTTCGAACCCATGTCAATCCCGCATTGGGCCCCTAAACTCTCAAGGTTGGGCCCTGGGTAGATGATTTCATCTTCAATTATGGGAGTTGCTACGTGTGTCCGAATGTTTGGCTCAATGCCTCAAACTTTATCTTTTAGATTTAACTTTTAAAAATTATTTGGTGTACCCAACCAAAATTTATCAATGCTAAAACATACAAAATATGTTACTCATATTGCTGATTAGAGACTTTGTATAAAGGATTTCTAATGTAAATGTTTGGATGTTGGATTTTTTTAGGTTTTGAATGCACGTTTTGGAATTTGATATATTACTTGCAACAATTTTGAAATTTATGTATTGGCTTATATTTTTTAATCTTTTTTATTTTGTTTTTAATACATATTGGTTTTGTCAACCCTTATTGGTTAATGAGCACATTGAACTTTAACGAATGTGTGACTGAATTTTAGTTTTATAGTTTATAGATGATGATTACTATTGTTCTTTCATTCAATAATCAATTAATGCTCATAATTGAGAAAAACTCCGCACTAAATAATTTTTTATTACAAAAAAATTATAAGTCAGTGTTACATATATTAAGTTGGTGCAATAAAGTTGAAACATCCCAAACTACTAGTGCAACAAAGAGTTTGTGCAACCGAGTCAAATAGTTAGATGCGCGTAGCAATTCCCTTAATTATCTCCAATATTTGCACAATTAATATAGATATTAAATTAAAGTTTTGGAAATTGTAATAAATTACAATCAAACTAAAATTTCGTTGTTTGCCAATGATGCCCACATATGATAGTGCACCAAAATTTCACAAAATACTAACACTAGTGAAGTCTCACTCAAATCCTAACTAGGTTTCACAAAATGTTGTTGCTAAATAACACTACCATTTTTATTGAAGGACACCATCATTCCAATTTTTTTATCTGTTGAAGGACACCACTACCCTCACCTTTTCCCACTGCCCCAAAGCCTGCAACATTATCAACCCAAGGACTTGAGGTAAGTAGTTAAGGCCTCTAATGCAAGCCCAATCTTATCTGAACATTTCACATAATTAAGTCATTGATGTAATGTCAATGGGATACTACCTCATTTGGATGATTTGTGACGTATGATATCGTATGATTTTGGGATGGAAGGGATTTAAAAAAGGTGTATCTTTGTTTTTGGTGATGACGACCACCCTGATCTTCTTTCCTTTTCTTCATTTAAGTAATATTATGATTGTATTTAATAATGCTGATAACATAATGCTGATAACGACAATATTGATATTTTTTAGGTTTGAAACTTTTTTTTTTAAAGGTAAGCGTGTCGTTGATGAATATAGAACTCAATACGTGAAAGTTAAACCATCATAGCCCTAATCATCTAAGCCAAATTACCATTGGCTCATGTGATTTGAAACTTATACTCCGATCAATCCTTCTTCTTAGTCACTAACTATTTAGCAGGCATTTGATGATACGGAGATTATGACAATAATTAGGATAATGGTGGTGATAAAATATTCTGAAATATATGATCAAAGAAAGAAACAAATTATTTTTAACAAACATATCAGCCTCACGTCTTCCTTCCGTAGTTGCCACAGTTTCCTTCTCTTAATTGACTTTTTTAATAAAATTGATTTCTGAATTATTAACATCAAATTGTATCTTCGTGATTTTTACATTTTTAATATGACAACCATATTAAATTTCCCTGAAAAATTATTATAATATAATGAAATTAAGATTTCGATACACACCATCTACATATTAGTAACGAGTGTTTTGTGTACTTTGGGATGTATTTGACCGCCAAATATATATATTTAAGAAAAATTTCTTTGTTCCAATAAAAATTTTTAAGAGAAATATTCCGTTGAGAATAAAAATTTCATTGTTTGCTTGCAAAGTGACAGATTTTCATTATGAGAAAGGGAGAAGAAATATTTACTTAGGGAATATGATTAAATATTTTCGTCTCTTAACAGGAAAATTAGCAACTTTTGAATTATATGTTTTTTCTTCCACTTCAAAATTTGCAAATCAAACATACGGCAAATCTTCGTGGTGGCAAATGGCATAATCATACACGACCTAAGACCTTGCCCGGCCCCTTCAATGCTGAAGACAAAGGATTGACCCAATGGCAGTTTCCTCCATATATCTCAAGAGCCCTTTTAGGCGGTGAGGAAATGGGGTGCAACCCTTTATTTCCTTAAAAATCCTGAAGGCGCGTATCTTGAGGGGGTGAAGGGTCACACCCCCTCTCTCGCCCGTTTCCTCACTGGTTCCCACACCATTTAGAAAAAGCGATATCTCAATCATAGCGGAATCCACCACTTATGTATATGGTAATTAAAAATTAAAAAAGCTTAGGATATGGATAAGAAATCGAAATATATAGCTCAGAGAGAGTGAATGAATCTATAGAATCTCTGAAAATTATGTCAAAACTCCTAAGATTAAGTTCACTAAACTTTTCATCAATGGGGAGTTTGTTCCCGCTGTTTCAGGTTTTTCTTTCTCTTTGATATCATTTCTAATAGATGTTTCATTTACTTTTCCTTTTGCCTTGTGAACTGAGACTTCAGAAGCATTGTTTTCTGATTTGTTTCTTGTTACTAGAAGCGGATGTAGCCAAGTAGATTAAGACGGCTGATTGTGAATCCATAAAACGCGATTTCAACAACCACTCTTATTAAATATATATGACTTAGAAGAGTATATGATCCACATAAATTGTGCATATGTCAATAAGCATGTTTCTGTCTTTAGAAAATAATCAGAATTATTTCTGAATCTACGGTGCCTGGTCCAAGGTGCATGTTTGGTGTCTGGTGGTCTTACACCAAATTAGCATTTTTGTAACAACCTTCAAAACAATATCATTTTTTAAGTGTAACAATTTTACACATTTTCACAAACAAAATGGTACAATAATTATATCACCATAAAAAGTATGGTTATAAAAGTGATACTATTCATGGTGATCCAACTTATTGTATCATTTTTTTGTTACTATTTTTCATTTTTTTGACTAAATTTAGTTTTAACTTGAAATTGTTTAGTGGATTTTAACATCTCAAAAGTGATATTGTTTTGAGAGTTGTTACAAAAGTATCAATTTGGTGTAGTGTGATACCAAGCACCGTAGATATGTTTAATTTTTTTCGGAAATAAAGTATCTCAAAAAAGAAAAGTCTAGATGGAAGTAGTCGATGCATAGCGGCCACATGTATAATGTAGACAATGACATTGTTGAAACTTCTATAAGCACCAAAATAAGATTCCCACCAAAAAAAGTTCCTTCAATTCTCAGTCAATCGTTGGAATTTTCCTTGGGTGATTTCTGCTATTTAAAACCTCACATAAAATATGGAGAAAGCCACAATTAGCTAGAGCTGAGAGAGACAAACATATAGAAAAGAAAAAGAAGGAACCTTGATTATTTTCAGAGAGATTGATAGGCAAAGGGAAGAAGAAGAAGAAGAAGAAGAAGAAGAAGAAGAAGAAGAAGAAGAAGAAGAAGAAGAAGAAGAAGAAGAAGAAGAAGAAGAAGAAGAAGAGATGAGGATGGATAGCAACGGATACTCAGAAGGTTATGACAAGGTTCCGGAGATTAAGTTTACACAACTTTTCATCAATGGAGAATTCGTCGATTCCATTTCAGGTTCTTTTTCATTTTTGAATTTTTTGGTTTTGGTGTGATTTAAATTGTTTTTTTATTTTTAAGAAAACTGGAGTTTTAAGGGATATCCACAAACCTTATCATAAAAAGCAAGAGCATAAAAATAATCAAAGTTACACCACTCACTTATCCCTTCATCATTTACTATGTTATCATCAAATTTTTGTTGCATACTGCTATTGCGCGCTTTGTAATTTCAGAAGTAAAATCTTATTGTGCTAACTTTGTGTAATCTAATGGTTCTACTCCATTCATCAATTCTTCTCCAATAATGTTTTCGAACAAAGAACAATTTCTAGCTATAAGGTCTGAACCTCTTGGCTCTCTAGAACAACAGGAGCCACTTGATTATGCATTTTGTTGGAAATGTCAATATTTGCGGCTGGAAACCACGAATGTCAATTTTGTTGGAAATGTTGAACATAGATAGAGTGATCTAGCCCCGGTATAGAGAAACTTAGATGGTGTATACATAAACATAAGTGGGGTGCAAATAGAAGTATCAATGCCGTAAGGTCATGGTCATAAGAAAAAGACTGTACATTATCACATGTGAATACATGGCACCTCTCTTGCATATCCTGCATCTGTATAAAACTCACCTGGTACACTTCTCACATTCAACAACATAAGAGTGAGATTTGAAAGTAAGGAAGAAACCACGTACATCATGTGGCCAAGAAAGTCCCAACAATTATTTGGTTCTTGCAATAATTGAAGTACCATCGAAATTATCGATAAAGTTACAAGTACGTTTAATTCACATGGACAAAGACAATTTGGACATTTTTGTTTTTTAATTCGGATTAGAGAGAGTCTGGTTGTGTTAGATTCGTATAATTTTGTTAAAATGTTATCAATTTTTTATGTACAGGAAAAACATTTGAAACTATTGATCCAAGAACAGAGGAGGCAATAGCAGCAATAGCAGAAGGAGATAAAGAAGATGTTGATTTGGCAGTCAAGGCAGCTCGGGAAGCTTTCGACCATGGGAAATGGCCTCGTATGCCTGGCTATGTAAGCAGTTTTTTTTTTTATACATAACTATTACTACATAGTAATTACGACATGTTCTAATTCATCTCGGATTTCTTGACAATGTCAGGAGAGGGGGAGGATAATGAATAAGTTTGCAGACCTCATAGACGAAAACATAGAGGAACTAGCTGCTTTGGAAACCATAGATGCTGGGAAATTGTTCTCAACAGGCAAGGCACTGGAAATTCCTGGTGGTGCAAAGATGCTCCGTTATTATGCAGGCGCTGCAGATAAGATCCATGGAGAGACATTAAAGATGTCACGAGAGCTTCAGGCGTACACTTTGCGTGAGCCTATCGGTGTTGTAGGACTTATCATCCCCTGGAACTTCCCCACTACAATGTTTTTCCTCAAGGTTGCCCCTGCCTTAGCTGCAGGGTGCACTATGATAGTCAAGCCTGCAGAGCAAACACCATTGTCGGCGCTCTTTTATGCACATCTTGCGAAGAAGGTAATAGTCTGAACAATCAAAACTAAATACCATTTGAGAAATTCAGAGGCGGGCAATGGAATATGACCAAAATAGGCGCCGCTTGAGATAAAGTTATCTCACTTTGATTGCTTACTGTGGGTGAAAAGTTTACTACTGAGACGCTAAATTTGCAACTTATTTCGACTTCATCACTGCAGGCTGGTATCCCGGATGGAGTGATAAATGTTGTTACTGGATTCGGCCTCACAGCTGGTGCTGCCATTAGCTCACATATGGATATTGATAAAGTATGTACCCATTTCATTCTCTATTTTGTGTGCATGTCTGTCTTACGTTGCAAATTCAATCACTTAGGAGTATGTTATAACATTTATACAGTATTTGTTTGCCTGTTCAGGTTAGTTTTACAGGTTCAACAGAAGTTGGCAGATTAATAATGCAAGCAGCAGCATTGAGCAACTTGAAGGTTGTTACACTTGAGTTGGGAGGAAAGTCACCCATTATAGTTTTCAATGACGCCGATTTAGAAGCTGCAGTTGAATGGGCTTTCCTTGGCGTTGTACTTAACAAGGGAGAAATATGCGTTGCTGGATCTCGTGTTTATGTTCAGGAGGGAATTTATGATGAATTTGTGGAAAAGTTGGTTAAAAAAGCGGAATCTTGGGTGGTTGGAAACCCTTTCAATCCCAATGTTCAGCAAGGACCCCAAGTATGTTATCCTTCTGATAAAGTCAGTTACCTGAGTTTACAAATTTATTAAGACGAGTTCATTGGTTATTGATCTCTATATACATTATCGTATCCCTAACAGGTTGATAAGAAGCAATTCAACAAAATACTTTCCTACATAGAGCAAGGCAAGAGTGACGGAGGAACGTTGTTAACTGGGGGAAAAGCTTGCAGCAAGAAGGGATATTATATTGAACCTACAATTTTCACAGACGTCAATGTACGTAAACTATATATAGTTCTACTAGTAGTCATGAGTTCTTGCATTTGTTTACTTCAAAGTAGATGTCTTAAAGGAGTAATTTTGCAGGATGATATGGAAATAGTGAAGGAAGAAATATTTGGACCTGTAATGTCTCTCATGAAATTCAAGTAAGTTAATAAGTTATAACCAACCAACATTTTCTGCCTCATTATCACATAACGATCAAGGAATGAAATTTTACATTCTATTCTGTCTTGCAGGACAGTTGAGGAGGCTATAAAGAGAGCTAACAATACTAAATATGGACTTGCAGCAGGAGTTATGACCAACAACTTGAACACGGCCAATACAGTCTCCAGATCGATTCGTGCAGGTGCCATTTGGATCAACTGTTACTTTGCTTTTGATAAGGATGCTCCTATTGGCGGGTATAAGATGAGTGGTTTCGGAAAGGACATGGGATTGCAAGCACTCGACGGATATCTACAAGTCAAGTCTGTTGTAACTCCCATTTACAATTCTCCTTGGCTATAAATGATTTCTTATAAATAATATCCATGTAACAAGAATGCTTCAGTTTCAAAATATATCTCGGCTAAAGATTTTTCCTTTTTTTTTCATAATAATGAAACCTTTAGTTGGGGGTTTATATGGTTTGGCATATACCTTCAATATATTCTCGGCTCAAGGCCAACTTTTCACATCACTGAGGTTCTGGATTTGGTCTAGGATTTCAACTACAACCACATCCTCAATCGCAGAATTAACCTTGCTAAACCATAAGATATTTGCTTCATCACCCTGAAACCAGACCTTACCAACCCAGCTCAATGCACCCTAGCGGCAAACTTTCCAAAACAAGGAGACAGAGATATGTCCTGCTCACACTAAACACATCCAGGCACAAAAAAAGTCATCAATTCACAAGAGGTTGTGGTCATCATCAGCAATCTTAGCAGATAATGAGGCTGAATTTTCTGCAGTTTCGAATGTGAGGCTGAACTTCTTTTGCAGAAGTTTCAAATTGAGTGGTGTCAGCCCAGCTCTTGCTCAACATACTCCATTTTTCAAGTAGAAGGGTTTTAGCTCATATCCTTGCGAAACAACTTTCCGATAATTTTTCACAGCAGTATACTAGGCCTACCATCCAACACATGGTCATAATGTAAAGAATGAAAGCAAGGCTCACACATCGGATATTAGGCCTACCATTCTCTGTTGAGTAAATTTTTTTTTTCGAACAACCGTTGAATAATTAAATGGATTTTTGGTTTTTGTTTTTTTCAAGGTCTCATAGTTTATACTAAACGCAAAGCTAGTACAAGCTACGGGACCTAAAGTCTAAACTTGTATATGAAGATGCCATAGGCAAAATGTATGAACAAATGTAATCAAATTTCTTTTTATTCATGTTAGACCTGGGATCCTCAACATACCCTAGCTCACTTGTAAAAAAAAGGTTCCATTTTTCTTGTGTGTATATTATAAGGGTTGGAATAGCCATTGTAACACAAAACCTCACACAACCATTAGACTTAACTATGTGTAATTGCTGAGATTATGTAATTAGTTGGCTTTAGGTGTTTCCCTAAATTAATCAACTAAAAGTTCTCCCATATGCAATTAAGCCATTGCGCAAATCTCCTTCTATATGCCTTCACCTTCCCATTTTCTCTGCATGTTTTGACCTGTCTTTTACACTAATCATCAGTTGCAAACCATATTAATCAACATTACCAAATGCTTTTCATCGATTACTAGCTGACTTGGTGCATTTTTGTTCTGCAGCAGAAAGAACAATTACTGCAGAACAACAATTTATCGATGGAGTTGATATATTACACATTCATTTTGTTTTAAAATTTTGCAAAAACTAATAGTCTCAAAGTGGTGCAACTTTGTGTCTTGGACTACATTCAAAGCTGTTAAGTGGGACTCTTTCTTCGTCAAACGATTTCGACCCCTTAGCACACATCAAGACACCCTTGACAAAACCTCAATGCATTCATCAATCCATGAATTTTCTTTGAATTTTTTTTTCCTTCTTGGAATTTCATTCCATATTAAGAGACGAGTCAAGACATTTGAATTTTGATATTTCCTTGTTAGCACTCGGAGTCTCTGAGTCAATGAATTTAGCAAAATATCTAAAGCCACCTAACTACTTAATCTCAGCCATTAAACAAAGCTAAGTCTAACAGTCTCTAAATTGTGTGAGGATTTGGGTCACGACATTGTGTGCTTCAATAACATCACAATGGTACATGGGAGTTTTGTGAAATTCCATAACCAATTTGGCATCGTGTGTTATGTCATTATGGGTAACGTTAGACTTGGTAAAACAAAATGGTTCAGTAATATATTGATGAATACACATTGAATGCTGAGATTGCATCTATAATCCTGGTTCCCTATAGTATTTTTTTAATTCTGTATACTAGACTTCTGCAAAATAGATGTCATGAAAACCTTTGTCTAAAGCCGCACTGATGTCTGAATAAAACGAATCAACAAAACAAAAACAAAAAACATCATTTCCTCATTTTCTGTCTTGCAGGACAGTGGAGGAGGCTATAGAGAGAGCTAACAATACGAAATACGGACTGGGAGCAGGAGTTATGACCAATGACAAGAACACAGTAGATTAGGGAAGTGCGTTGTGAATCCACCATGCCTCGGTTTGATTCGTGGGGGATGCATTCTTTTATGTCAGAACAGAATGCTTCGCGTAATTTATGGATTTTGATTACTAATGTCAGTCAATGCATGTTCATGAGTGAAAATAATCATGTTTTATTGGTTATATCACTGTTTACTGCAAAGTAATCATGTATTTATATGTTAACAAAATACTAATTAGCTAAGTATGCATATGAGAGGAAACATGTACATCTCGAGGGTGCAGAACATCCAGTCAATAATTTTTTCATCTGCAATAATTGAAGAGGGAGATCAATCATTTTTGTTTGGGGACCATTTGATATGTAGTCCACACAATTATAAATTAACCTTACTAGGACTATGCAGGTGTTGAATTTATGTCAGACCCAGCTTGTCCACCAAATGGGACTGACAATGGAGCACATTGTAAGGGTAACTTGACCTGCATTCGCATTGAAACTATGGTCTTTGGGACCGTGACCTAAGAAACAATTATGCTCAAGGTACGTAGACCCTGATATTCCAGATCAATGATGAAAGATTTGTTTTTTTTTTTTTTTTTGAACGGTGGTTATAGAACCCAAGACGTGGGGGTTAAACCACCACAGCCTTAACCATCCAACCACGCTACCATTGGCATGATGAAAGATTTGTTGAAACAGGGAACAAGACAAAGATGAAGAAGAACCTGGAATTTCGGCTTGTCGGCACGGAGGACAACCCGTATGTGCTGGATTTGAGTTGTAGATTTGCTGGATCTGAGTTGAACCTTCAAGAAGACAGCTGGTGGAAGAAAGAAGAAGATGGTGGAAGATGATGGAACCCTCCATCACCGCCACCCTCAACCGCCTCAAGCGGCTATAAAAGGGATGTTTCCCTCCTCTTCAGATTAACTTCTTCTGTTTGAGAGATTTGAGTTGAGAAAGTAGGGTTCTTCAACCCTATTTCTCTTTGAGTATGTGAAGGAGAGGAGAGAGAAACGAGAGGAGAAGTTTTTTTTTTCTCTTTTGAGTTGTAAAGGATATATGCACCTCGCGTATATCTGTGATGTCACTTAGACACTGTGTATTTGTAATGTCCCTGACGTTGTGTAGCTCCCTCCATTTGTACTCCTCGATCTCATTAGTAAAGCTATTCTCTTTGCCCATGGACGTAGGCAAACTTGCCAAACCACGTTAAATTGTTGTGTGTGGTACATGTTTTATTTATTTCCATTTACTTTACATTGCCTTGTTTATAATTTGGATTTATTACTTTCTATTGCAACTATCAATTGTGTTCCTCAATCTGTTATGCTTTCGCGAGGCACAACAAATTGGTATCAGAGCCGAAGGTTATTTCCTTGGTTAGTGTGTAAGTGTGAATTGATAGTTTTGTATGAAAGTATTGAGGAACATGACAAAGACATCAAGTTCAGGTTCCAGTTCGAAGATGATCACCCCTACAGTTGGTAAGTTCGATGTCGAAAAGTTCAATGGCAAGAACAACTTCGGCATGTGGTAATGTGAAGTATTGGATGTGCTCGCACAACAGAATTTAGAGAATGCTTTGGGTGATAAGCCAGACTACCATGGGAGAAAAAGATTGAAACAAATTGAATCAGCAAGCATGTGGGTCTATCCGATTGTGTTTAGCGAATGAACAAAAATACTTTGTCATGAAGGAAACCTCCGCTAAAGCATTGTGAAAAAAGTTGGAAGACAACATGACGAAGAGCATTCAAAATAAACTCTTTCTCATGAAACAGTTGTTCCGGATGAATGTGAGACAATGTATTACTTTGTCTGAGCATCTGGATGAATTCAATAGACTAATTGCCGACCTATTGAATTTAGAAGAAATTGTTCCAAAAATTATAAGGCTTTGTGCCTTATGAATTCCCTTTCAGAAGAATATGAGCATCTCGTTACAACTTTGTTAACGGGAAAAGAATCATTAAATTATGATGAGATTGCTACAGTGTTGTTCAATTATGAGTACAAGAAGATGGACCTTAAAATCCATAGGGATGCAGCGTCTGAAGCATTGACTGCGAGGGGAAGATTAAGAGGAGAAAATATGGTAGTAAAATAGATAAATTTCGATCCAAATCGAGAAGTGGGTCAAAGACTTTGGCGATAAATGAATGCGCTTACTGTCATCAGAAAGGGATCGGGTAAAAGATTGTCTGAAAATCAAAGCCAAAGAGAAAGGGAAGAAACACACCAATGTGAATGTTGTCGAGCGTAGTGATGAAGATTCTGATGAGTATTCCCTGTCTATATCAGCATTGATGTGTTCCACTGACGAGTGGATTGTGGATTCAGATTGCACTTATCATATCTGTCCCCATAGAGATTGGTTTTCTAACTTTAAAAGGCTAGATGGTGGAACTATTTTGATGGGTAATGATCAGACATGCAAAACAGAAGGGATATGTACAATCCGGCAGAAGATGTTTGATGGTATAGTTCGGGATTTGAAAGAAGTAAGGTATGTTCCTGCTTTGAAGAAGAATCTCATCTCAGTGGGTTCCTTGGATACCAAAGGTTACAAGATAACCGTGTCAGATGGTGTTCTCAAAGTTGTGTCCGGTGCAATGGTGGTGATGAAGGCAATCAAAAGAGGTAATTTGTATTTCTTGATCTGGAATACAACTACGGGAGAAGTTGCAGTTACTGAGTCTGCAAATACTTCTTGTGATACGACCAGATTGTGGCACATGCGTTTAGGGCATGTTGGTATGAAGAGTATGCAAACTCTTGTGAAACAAGGTTTGCTAAAACATGCTAAGACCTGCAAGTTAGAATTCTGTGAACATTGCGTAATTAGCAAGAAGACAAGAGTCAAGTTTGGCTCCGCTATCCACCGTACTCGTGGGACTATTGATTATGTTTCCTTGGACATTTGGGGACCTGCCAAGCAAGCATCATTAGAAGGTATGCATTATTTCGTTACTTTTGTTGATGATTATTCAAGACGTGTGTGGGTGTACACCATGAAGCATAAAAATGAGGTCTTGAATGTGTTCCTGAAGTGGAAAAAGATGATTGAAACTCAGACTGGCAGAAAGATCAAAAAACTCTATTCAGATAATGGAGGTGAATACAAAGCTAATCCGTTCTTGCAAGTATGTCAAGATGAAGGAATTGTCAGACACTTCACGGTTAGAGATACTCCGCAACATAATGGGGTGGCAGAACGCATGAACCATACATTGCTGGAGAAGGTTCGTTGTATGTTGTCCAATACTAGATTGGGCAAAGCATTTTGGGCTGAAGCTGTGACATATGTGTGCCATCTCATCAACAGGTTGCCTGTGGCTGCAATTTATGGAAAAACTCCTATGGAGGTATGGTCTGGAAATCCTGCTAATGATTATGATAGATTACATATATTTGGTTGTCATGCTTACTTTCATGTTCAAGAAGGTAAGTTAGATCCCCGAGCCAAGAAAGTTATCTTCTTAGGTTTCGTGGATGGTGTAAAAGGCTATAAGTTGTGGGTTCCTGAATCCAAGAAGATTGTTATTAACAGGGATGTGACTTTTGATGAGGTTTCTATGCTGAAGCCAAAGAACTCTCAGCAAGTGGAGAGTTCGACCATAGAGAATTCGCAGCAGGTAGAGATTGATGCTACTCTACGTGTTCCAGCTAGTCATGTACCTACAGATGTAGTACCTACTGATTTCACAGTAGGTGCAGGTGAAGACACAAATAGTGAGACTGCGGTAGATACAGTTGATGACGTTTCAGAGACTCCAATTCGGGAGTCAATTGCAACAAGTAGATCAAAGAGGAATGTAAAATGTCCTCAAAGGTTTAGTGATTGTGTTGCCTATGCACTTCCAGTAGTTGAGGATGAAGTACCTTTTACCTATAAAGAAGCAATTCAAAGTACCGACTGTGAACAGTGGAAGAAAGCTATGGATGAAGAGATGCAGTCTCTTCATAAGAATGAAACATGGGAATTGTGTAGCTTACCGAAAGGTAAGAAAACTATTGGGTGCAAATGGGTATACACAAAGAAAGAACGATCTCCTAATAATGGTGTGCGCTTTAAGGCAAGGTTAGTTGCGAAAGGTTATGCTCAGAAGGAAGGTATAGACTACGATGAAGTCTTTTCTCCAGTTGTGAAACACTTTTCCATTTGAATTTTGCTAGCCTTGGTTGCACAATTTGATATTGAGTTAGCTTAATTAGATGTAAAAACTGTGTTTTTACATGGAGAATTAAAGGAGGAGATCTATATGACTCAGCCAAATGGGTATAAGGTTGCAGAGAAAGAAGATTGTGTGTGTAAATTGAACAAGTCCTTGTACGGGTTGAAGCAGTCTCAAAGACAGTGGTACAAGCGGTTTGATCAGTTTATGCTAGGGCAGAGGTACACTCGAAGCCATTATGATCATTGTGTCTACTTCCGTAAGCTTCGTGATGGTTCCTTTATATATTTGCTCTTATATGTAGATGATATGCTTATAGCCTCCAAGAGCAAGTATGAGATTGATAAATTGAAATGCCAGATGAGAACTCAGTTTGAAATGAAGGATCTTGGTGAAGCTAAAAAAATCCTTGGCATGGAAATTCGAAGAGACGGGGTGAAGGGAACTGTGAGCTTGTCACAACAAGCATATTTGAAGAAGGTGTTACAACGATTTGGGATGATCGACAACACAAAATCGGTTAGTACACCTCTTGCCCCTCATTTTAAGCTTTCAGCTTCTATGTCTCCTAGCACTGATAAGGAACGAGAGTACATGGCTCAAGTGCCATATGCAAATGTAGTGGGAAGTTTAATGTATGCAATGGTGTGTACGAAGCCCGACATTTCACAGGCAGTCAGTATGGTAAGTCAGTACATGCATGATTCAGGCAAAGGACACTGGCAAATGGATTATACGGTACATCCTGGGTACAGTAGATGTTGGTTTACTATTTGAGAAGGATGTGATTAATGGTCAACATTGTGTTGGTTATGTGGATTCAGATTATGCAGGAGATCTGGATAAGCGGCGATCAACTATTGGTTATATCTTTACTCTTGTTAAAGGATCAGTAAGTTGGAGATCTACGTTGCAGTCTACAATTGCATTGTCTACAACTGAAGCTGAGTATATGGCGGTTACAGAAGCCGTTAAGGAAGCAATTTGGCTTCAAGGGTTGCTTGATGACTTGGGTGTAATACAAGACCATCTAGATGTCTTTTGTGACAGTAGTATGAGTGTCATTTATTTAGCGAAGAATCAAGTTCATCATACACGTACGAAGCACATTGATGTTCATTTTCACTTTGTGCTAGAAATCATAGAAGAATGTGACATCTTACTAAATAAGATTGACACCAATGAGAATTCTGCTGATATGTTGACAAAGATAGTTTCTGGGGTCAAGTTCCAAAATTGTTTGGACTTGATCAACATCCTTCGTGTGTGTTGAACCCATTTGGGGTTGTGAAGGGCAAAGATGGATATTGCTTGTGTAATTGGCTCAGATTTGTGAAATCTTCACCAATGTGGAGAATTGTTGAAACAGGGAATAGGACAAAGATGAAGAAGAACCTGGAATTTCGGCTTGTCGGCACAGAGGACAACCCGTATGTGCTGGATTTGAACTGTAGATTTGCTGGATCTGAGTTGAACCTTCAAGAAGACAGCTGGAGGAAAAAAGAAGAAGATGGTGGAAGGTGATGGAACCCTCCATCACCGCCACCCTCCACCGCCTCAAATGGCTATAAAAGGGATGTTTCCCTCCTCTTCAGATTATCTTCTTCCATTTAAGAGATTGAGATATCTGTGAGAGATTTGAGTTGAGAAACTAGGGTTCTTCAACCCTATTTCTCTTTGAGTATGTGAAAGAGAGGAGAGAGAAACGAGAGAAGAGAAGTTTTTTTTCTTCTCTCTTTTGAGTTGTAAAGGATATATGCACCCCGTGTATATCCGTGGTGTCACTTAGACACGTGTTTATTTGTAACGTCCCTGACGTTGTGTAGCTCCCTCCATTTGTACTCTTCGATCTCATTAGTAAAGCTATTCTCTTTGCCCATGGACGTAGGCAAACTTGCCGAACCACGTTAAATTGTTGTGTGCGGTACGTGTTTTATTTATTTCCATTTACTTTGCATTGCCTTGTTTATAATTTGGATTTATTACTTTCTATTGCAACTATCAATTGTGTTCCGCAATCTGTTACACTTTCGCGAGGCGCAACAAGATTAATTGCCAAAATGTAGAATGAACAAACTAGACTACATTATGAGGAAGTTTTAGATTAATATAATTTTGTTAAAATTTATCAGATATTTATGTACAGGGAAAACATTTGAAACTATTGATCCAAGAACAGAGGGATTAATAGCAAGAATAGCAGAAGGAAATAGAGAAGATATCGATTTGGCAATCAAGGCAGGTCAGAAAGCTTTTGCCCATGGAAATGACCTCGTATGCCCAGGTATGTAAGCATTTTTATACTACTGTTACAACGGAATTTTGATTAGTACATGCTCTTTTCGAATTTTTGGACAATGTTAGGAGAGAGGGAGAATAATGATGAAGTTTGCGAAGTACCTGGTAGAAGAAAACATAGAAAAACTAGCTGTTTTGGAGACCATAGATGTGGGGAAGTTATTCTCATCAGGCAAGACGTTGGACATTCCAGGTGGTGCCAAGACGCTCCATTACTATGTTGGTGCTGCAGATAAGATCCAAGGAGAGACATTAAAGATGTCACAAGAGCTTCAAGGGTACACTTTGCATGAGTCTATGAGTGTTGTAGGACTAATCATCCCCTAGAACTTCCCCATGATGATGTTCTTCCAGAAGGTTTCCCCTGCCTTAGCTCAGGGTGGACTATGATAGTTAAGCCTACAGAGTAAACACCATTGACGGAGCTTTTATGCACATCTTGCTAAGCAGGCAATATTCGGAACAACACACTAAAACTAAATAACTGTACCATTTGAAAAAGTTAGAGGTGCTGATGGTACTATCCACTCCACCCATTCTAGGCCCCGACCACTTTTTTCTTGCTTACTATAGTGTAAAGTTTACCCCTGAAGCTCTAAAATGGATTTCGACCATATCATTGCAGGCTGGTATCGCGGATGGAGTGATAAATGTTGTTACTAGATTTGCCTCCAAAGCTGGTGTTGCCATTAGCTCACATATGGATATTGATAAAGTACGTGCCTATCTTATTCTCAAGTTTCACATTCGATCACTTGTAAGTTGTAACACTTATATTGTATTTGTTTGCCTCTTCTGGTTAGTTTATAGGTTCAACAAGCGGTGGCAGATTAATAATGCAAGCAGTAGCAATGAGCAACTTAAAGGTAGTTGCACTTGAGTTGGGAGGAAAGTCGCCTGTCATAATCTTCAGTGATACAGACTTAGATGCTGCAGTTGAAGGGACTTTCCTTGGTGTCGTATTTAACAAGATACAGAATTTTTATTTACTGTATGATTTCTGTTGTACATACATTGAAAACTCTTTGATGACTTTGCAGTGCTGGTGAATCTTCAGGGAGAAATATGAGTTGTTGGATCTGGCATTTATGTTCAGGAAGGGCTTTACGATGAATTTGTAAAGAAGTTGGTCACAAAAGCAAAAAGTTGGATTGTTGGAAACCCTTTCGGTCCTCATGTTCAACAAGGACCCCAAGGATGTTCTTGTTGGCAGGTAAAGATGAGTGGGTTTGATAAGGATATGGGATTGACGCACATGAAGAGTACCTCCAAGTCAAATCTGTTGCAACTCCCATTTACAATTCTCATTGGCTATCAATCTGCAGAGCATCATAAACCTGACGCCTCATACAACAATGTTAATGTTAGTGATTCTCGAGTTCGGTACACTTAAGTAATGTCTATGCAACAAAAAAAACTTCAGTTTCACAAAATATCTCAGCCAAAAATGTCTTGGGCACTTTTTTTTTTTTTTTGAAAAGTGAGCTGGGTTTTAAGGACCCCAAAACCTTTATACAAATGAAACAAAAAAAACAAACAAACAAACAAACTCTCACAAGAAAGAGAATTCTAGTGAGAGTGAACATGGTTACTAGGCGTATAGAAATCTTCAATTAGCATCGGCCAAAGAAGAAACCTCTTGTTTTTTATCCATGTCTCCTTTGTTACTAGGCGTATCATCCTCAAACTGACGGTCAATCCGAAGTGGTGAATCGATGTGTAGAGACGTATTTGAGATGCTTTGCTTCCAGCAAACCTAAGCAATGGGCACGGTGGTTAATGTGGGCTGAATACTGGTACAATACCTCTTCTCACTCTTCTCTTGAGTGTTCTCCTTTCAAGGCATTATATGGGAGAGAGCCTCCAAAATTATTGAAAATAGATCAGGGATGTACTACTGTGTCCTCTGTGGAACAATTATTGTGGAAGAGAGATGTTGCTTTGGATGACTTACGGATGCATTTGCTTCGGGCTCAGCAGAGGATGAAGCGTCAGGTGGATTTGTCTAGGCAGGAAGTAACGTTTGCAGTAGATGACTTGGTTTTTTTGAAGTTACGACCCTATCGCCAACAATCTTTGGTCAAACGTGGTAATCAAAAACTGGCGGCCAGGTATTATGGTCCTTTCAAGATACTTCAAAGGATAGGTGAAGTTGCCTATAAATTAGAATTACCACCGGAGTCTCATCTTCACCCTGTTTTTCATGTTTCCCAATTACGCAAGGCTTGGGGTAATGGGTTTACAGCAGTTTCACTTCCTTCCCAGTTAAATTCTGATTTGGAGATGTTGGTGGTTCCTGAAGCCGTGTTGGGTGTCCGTTTCAGTTCAGTCCACAATGGTATTCCACAGGAAGTGCTGATTCAGTGGAGAGGCTTGCCTGTTTTTGAGGCCACATGGGAAAGTTATGAATTAATCCTTCATCAATTTCCCGCGTTTCACCTTGAGGACAAGGTGTCGGTTTTGGTGGGAAGAATTGATATGCCGTCCATTGACAGGCCTCTCATATATAAAACCTATCAGAGACGTCGGCAGCATGAGGGATATTCAAGGAACAGCATTGCAGACCAAAGGCAGAATCAGGAGTTCCCAGTAATCAACAATCAGTTATCAGCAAGGAATATTAGCAATCAGTAATCAGCAAGGCATATCAGCAATCATCATAACAGCAATCAGTAGTCAGTAATGCATACATGTAACAAAGGGTTTGTTAGCAAGGCAAATCTGTTAGCAATGGAATGTGAGTGCAGTTAGCTTTCTGCTAATTAGCAATTGTAATTTGTTACTTTAGCAAGTGGATGGTTAGTTTACAAGTGGCCAGGTTGTTACAGTTAGTATGCCAGTTGTTATTCAGTGTATTGCAAGTAGTGCTATATAAAGGAGAGATCAGTAGAAAAGGGCATTCATTGATTTCATTCTGTAAACTTTGTACAAAGAGCTTATACTCTGAGGAGAGTTGGCTTCTCGAATAGCCTAACATTCACTTCTATACAATTTCAGTTCTAGTTTCTTAATCTTTGTTCTTCATTCTTCATCTTTGTAGAGTCTTGTTTGCTGAAACTGCAAATCTTGCTAGTCTATATTTGCTTTGATCCACAGGCTTGAGTCATTGAACTGTTCCAATTCTGCAAGAAGGTTACAAGGCAGGTTAGAGTTTATCAGCTTCACATGGCCGAAAAAGGACCAATTTAGTCTTTTGTTTTTGCAGTGTCAGGCCCTTGAATAAACTTCTCAATTTGTGTTTAGATTTCCTCTAAATTGCGTTCACGATCAATAATCACATCCATAACATGAAATAAAATGAAACCCAACAATTTTTATTAATTTCATGATACAATAAAGTTTTTGAAATGAATTTTGTGACAATCAATCAAATATCCCAAAATTTAAAACTATTCTACATGGGTAAGCTCAAGCTTTCCTTGTCATGGACATGATGAGATTAACATGCTTGGTTTTCTCCTGCGCCAAGTGCTTGGCAACCCGTTCTGCGTACCTGGAGAACAATGGGTCAAGTATTTGTTCTCCAAAGTGACTAACCAGCAATGGCCCTGTAACTGCTCTAATACACTTTGCCACATTTTGTCCACTTCTTATATTATCGAATACATATCCTTTGCTCTGGCGATCTTCATTTGCATCCCAATTCACATCAAACGTTTCAACAGAACTGAGTTCGAATGAGCCCTCCATATTAACTATGTCCCTTATTTCCTCAGCACAAGGTGTATAGCAAGGTACATTGAATGAATTAGCTTTATCTTCTTCAACCAGCCCCTGATAAGAAACAACAATTGAAGAACAAATTATGTACCATATTTAAGTAATTATGCACCCCTTGACCTACACCATGAAGTAGACTTTCGAAATTCATTGTCTAGATATCCTAATAATTTGATTTAAGAAATGTACCAGTGAGACCAAATTGTTGAGCGACTCAGATAACAATTCCCAAATCCGACAACATTCTTTGCTGGAAGGATTTACGCTTCTCCTTCCTGATACTGTTAAGACCATTTTTCCTCCACATGTCATCTCTTCTGCGCGTACACTTAAGAATCCTGATAAATCCTTCTGAAATTGTTCCAAGTATGCTTTAAACACACTTTGAGGGCTTGTCTTTCCCATGTAAACATTGCCTATATTACTTTCAATTCCTCGAGGAACCTAAAATGTCAAAAGTATATGTATTAAATTTGATAGCACAAATATATCAAGTTGTAACTTTTGTATATCATGTTAAGTAGAATAACTTATTGTATTTGTAAGTGTCTTAATAAAAGTGGTTGTACATTGTAGTTTCGAGCATAGTAGAAGCAAACCTGAGAAAGCCAATGTACACTGTAAGAAGAATGAACAAACCACAACGAATTTCTTCGAAAAAGCCGTCTATAAAATGAACCAGGAGTCCCAGAAATGAAACAATTATTAGCCCCCAAATTTCCCTTGTCCTGCTCTAGCTTCTTATGAAACGCGGATATTGATTTGAAAAGAGTGTTGAAATCATTGCTTGGAAGATCATTCAAAAAAATTTCAAATTCTGGCATCGAACTTTTTCTTGTGCAACTGAGTGCATTAATGGTGCTAATAATGTTGGATATAACCAGTAGGCTATTGGGTCCTGAAGAGCAACCCAGATCTGCAATCGTGAAGCTTTCAGGGGATGTTTTGGCATACAGATCTTTAACAACCTCCTCTATGAATGGCCTTGCTTTTGAAATTATGGTTTCCTGCATGCATACAAAATACACATTCAAAATTGAGTTCTTACACTGTAAAGAAATTTGTTAACTAACATGCATGACTAGCGCATTTCCCTGCCTAGACGACCACCTAAGTCTCACACATTACTGATGCATTAGGATTGAAAAATGTCACCAATCCCCCATGTAAAGTCTGGTGATGCATTTCAGAGCATCAACATCTATAATGAAGCGCGAGCCTTGTGAACTTTGTGTTTGTCTGTGTTGAGAATCTGATATAAACTTGAAGGGATGAAAGAAACATATAGATACTTGTAAAATGGAATTGGTGGCATAGCTAGTCTCTCCTTCTCCTCTAACCATGCAGAAAACTTGTTGCAACTCCATGATGTGCATGTGACCTCTTCTGTAGTCCTCTTATGTCTTATGTTCCTCTTCATACACAGAGATCTAAAATCTTATATAGATAAATGGGTTCTATGTATCTGATGTTGAAACAGATAAAAAAACCGACTCGAAAAACTCACCTAAATCACAGCTTGTCGGCAATAGAGGTTGCCGAAATCGTTGACTTCGAGATTCTTGACTTAGCTTGAGTTGACACTACAAAAAAAAAAACATTAATAGTTACAGAAACTAGCGACGGTTTTTTGATACCGTCGCTAATTATAAGATTTACGACGGCAAAAAACCATCGCTAATGCTTTTGATATTGTTTCAACCCATAATTATAAAAATCTGTCGCTAAAAATTTTGCGACGGCTTAAAATTGTCGCTAATTCTTGTATTAGCGACGGTATCTTAGCCGTCGTTAAGATTTACAAATAAAAATCATTAACTACGGTAGAATACCGTAGCTAATGGATTTTTTTTTAAATATATAAAAAAATTTGCTGAGCCTTACAAATAAAATTCATTGGCTACGGTACCGTAGCTAATGGATTTTTTTTTAAGAATATATAAAAAAATACATTTAGCGGCAGCACAGTGCCATCGCTAAGCTTTACAAATAAAATTCATTAGCTAGCTAATGGATTTTTTTTAAAATATATATATATAAATACATTTAGGGATGGCAGTGGGGCGGATTTTCACGGATATCCGCCCCACCCAATCCGTTTGGGGCGGTTTTGGATATGGCTGAATAGATTTTCGGGTGGTTTCGGGTATCCAAAAAATATTCATTCACTATTCGGGGCGGATACGGATTTGGCCATATCCGCCCCGCGGATATCCGTTTATCCGTTTATTAAATAACATTACAACAATACCCTTCCATATATAAATGGATTAAACCCTTAATCCCTCCCTCTCCCTCGTTACATTTAGAATTCTTCTTACAACAATACCCTAATACCCTCTCCTCTCCCTCATTCCCTCCCCTCCCTCACAGAGAACACATTCATTCCCTCCCTCACAGATTCATTCCCTCCCTCACAGAGAACACGGGCCGAGGAGGCGAGGAGCGATTCGAGCGAAGGCGTCTCCCTCTTCCCTCGTCGTCCGCCTCTTCTCTCCTCTCTCACTGTCACTTCTTCTCTCTCACAGGCTCACAGCGAAGGCAGTCCAAGCGAAGGGCGTCCGCCTCTTCTTCTCTCTCACAGCGAAGGGCCGAAGGCGAAGCTCGTCCACCTCTTCTTCTCTGATCTCTCTCACAGCTCGTCGTCACTCGTCGCCCCTTATCCTTCTCTCCTTCTCCTAGTTTTTCTCTGATCTTGGCAATAAGATCTACGATCTGATCTTAGATCTAGATCTAGATCCAGATCTGAGATCTGATCTATCTGAGATCTGATCTAAGATCAAATCTGATCTGATCTGATATAAGATCAAATATGATCTAAGATCAAATCTGGTCTCTGATCTGATCTAAGATCAAATATGATCTAAGATCAAATCTGGTCTCTGATCTGATCTAAGAACAAATCTGATCTCTGATCAGATCTAATCTCTGATCTGATCTGTCGGATCCGATCTCATCAGATCTCATAAGATCAGATCTGATCTGATCTCTGATCTGAACTCAGAAAGATCTCAGATATCAGATCGTTTTTTTTTTTTTTTTTTTTTTTGTAAGAAATCTTTGTAATTTGTAATTTTGTTGAGAAATTTGGTATATTTGCAATTTGTAATTTTTGTATGGTTTTGTGTTCGATATTTGTAATTTGTTGAGAATCTGGTAGTGTTTTTTGTTCGATATTTGAGAATGAAATTATGAGAAATCTGTTTTTTTTTTTTTTTCTTTCTTTCGGGTATTTGGGGCGGGGCGGATATCCGCCAATCCGTTCGGTCCGGGGATGGTTTTTACAAATTATGGTAAACGAATTTTCGGGGCGGATTTGAATATCCGTGATCTCCAGCGGGGCGGGGATGGATTTGTCCAAATCCGCCCCAATCCGCCCCGTTGCCATCCCTAAATACATTTAGCGATGGCACAAATAAAAATTAATAATTATTAGCTACGATAGAATACCGTAGCTAATGGATTTTTTGAAAAAAAAACATTTAGCCACGGTAAATGAGCCGTCGCTAAGTTTTACAAATAAAATATATAAAAAAACATTTAGTTACGGCAAAAAACCGTCGCTAAGTTTACAAAGATTTTTTTATTAGCGACGGCCCAAAACCGTAACTAATTGAATTTTTTTAAATTATAAACAAAAACATTTAGCTACAGCAAAAATCGTCGAAAAGTTTACAAAGATTTTTTTATTAGCGACGGCCCAAAACCGTTGCTAATTGATTTTTTTTTTAATTATAAACAAAAACATTTAGCTATGGCAATAAATCGTCGCTAGGCTTACAAATATTTTTTATTAGCAACGGCCCAACATCGTCGCTAATTGATATTTAAAAAAAATTATAAACAAAAACATTTAGCTACGGCAAAAAACTGTCGCTAGGCTTACAAAGATTTTTTTATCAACGACGGTCTAATTGATTTTAAAAAAAATTATAAACAAAAACATTTAGCTACAACAATAAACCGTCGCTAAGCTTACAAAGATTTTTTTATTAGCGACGGCCCAAAACCGTTGCTAATTGATTTTTTTTTAATTATACAAAAAAATAAACCTCATCTCAACCGTCAATAACACCCAAAAACCTTACCTTAATCCAACGCACTAAACCAAACCATGTCACCGATCTGTGTGAAACCAACACAACCAGTCCCCTTCAATTATCTCTCTCTATATAAATTTAAATTTTATCTACCAACCAACTCAACCAAAAAATTTCTCTCAACCCACAGATAATAAACCGTGGTTGTTTTGTCAATTGGATTTGCAATTTAGCGACGGCAAAAATCATCGCTATTTTTCAATTTGCGACAGTTTTAGCCGAACTTTTAAACAGCTTTAGCAACGGAATTTTTTGAATTAGCGACAGTTTTTAGCATTTGCGAATTAGCTACGGAATAGTTTTCCGTTGCTAATTCAAATAGCGACGATTAAAATAGACACGGTATTGACAACTAGCGACTTTTACAATTAGCAACAATTTTTAGCCGTTGCTGAGTTGAATTTTTTTGTAGTGTGAATCCCTGCTTGATTGCTAGATTTGAGTTGGAAATCAGATGTGATTGAAGATGAAATAGTTGGAACAGCTTGATTTGAGTTGGATCAGATAAGAGAAGGGAAAAGAAAATGGTGGAAGGGTCTCCACCGCCCTCCACCACCGCCTTTTTAGGCTATAAAAGAATGATGAACTTCCATTCTTCTTCATCCTCCAACCTCAAGATATGTTTTGTGTGTTATGGTTTATCCCTTTGTATCTGTGAGAGATGAAGGAAGGGAGGTGTGAGGAGAGAAAGTGTTTTATTTTTTTGTGTTTTAGTTTTGGTTATGGTTATACGCAATCAGCGTATTTGTGTGGTGTCATTTAGACAATTGTATTTGTAACGTCCTAGACGTTTTGTAGCACTCTCTATTTGTAATCTTTCACTCTCACTAGTAAAGTTTGTATTTGTCGTGGACGTAGGCGTGTTTGCCGAACCACGTTAAATTGGTTGTCTCCAGTATTTGTTAGTATTTTGTTTATAGCTTCGCATTTCTCCATTTGTAACGCTTCCACCCATAAGAAATTGGTATCAGAGCCGAGGGTTAGTTCTTGAGGTTCGTTTAATTTGAAGTTGCGTGGACCAGTGATTGATTAAGAGTATGTCAGATCCATCAACTTCTGGATCAAAGATGGTTACTGCTACAGTCGGTAAATTTGATGTTGAAAAGTTCAATGGCAAGAACAACTTCGACATGTGGCAATGCAAAGTTCTGGACGTGTTAGCAAAGGAAAATTTGGATGATTTTGGAAGACAAACCGGAGAAAATGAGTGAAGAAGAATGGAGCAAGTTGAATCGGCAAGCTTGCGGGTCAATAAGATTGTGTTTAGCAAATTAGCAAAATACTTCGTTATGAAGGAAACCTCTGCTAAATGGTTGTGAAAAAGTTGGAAGATAAGTATATGATGAAGAGCATACAAAATAAGTTATTCCTCACGAAGCAACTTTTTCGGAAGACCCGGGATTACTCTGTCTGAGCATTTGGATGAGTTTAATTAATAGGCTTATTACAGACCTATTGAATTTAGAAGAAGATGTTTCAAAAAATTACAAGGCTTTGTGCCTTTTGAATTCCCTTCCAGAAGAATATGAACATCTCGTTACGACTTTGTTAACAAAAAAAGAAAAATTGAATTATGATGAAGTGGTTTTGATGTTGCTCAATTATAAATTCATAAGAAAGAATCTCAAGATCTATCGAAATGCAACGTTAGAAATATTCGATTTGTTTTGAAGCTACTAGGAGACAAAAATTTATGTCCAATATTGATCAATAAACTTGGAAAGCTCAAATCAACTTCTTATTTATAAAAACAAATAGTAAGATATCTAGCTTGTTTGGCTAGCTTTAATATAGACCACACACAACACAACTAAAAGAGGGGTTGAGCCCATCCGTGCGGTGTATAATTAATAGGGGACCAACCAAGTGTAATGTTCCCACTTGCATGAGAAGGAATGAACATTTGGTGTTAATGTTTCAACTTGCATGTGGTCCAAGGAGGGGTTCCCACTTGCATCGAAAAAGTTGGTTAGAAGAAATGAACATTTGGTGTTAATGTTCCCACTTGCATGTGGCCCAAGGAGGGGTTGAGCTACATTGCTAGCTTGATTGGGAAACTTGGTAGGTTTGATCCAGCTATTTTAGCTAGAGTTCGCCTCATAATTGCAGCAATTTGTGTCGAAGAGAAGCCAGATAAGAAGCTTCCAACCTTCATTAAACTAGATGTGGATAGAGAAGGAGGTGATTTGGATGAAATTACAATCGACATTATTGATATTTTTCAACTTCTATAAGTATGTGATTTTAAACTTTTTTTCTTTAAAGGCAAGTGTGTTGTTGGTGGATATAGAACTCAAAACATGAGGGTTAAACCACCACATCCCTAATCATCCAACAAAGTTATGTGGGGATTAAACCACCACATCTCTAATCACTTTCCCTCCCACAAAGTCGGTTTTTTTTTTTTTTTTTTTGTTCAAACACGAAGATGTTTATTAATGAAAGAAAAGGAAACAAAATACAAAGAGAAACATTCCTATATCAAGGAATGCCAAGACACTATGAAAGTGTCAAAACCCAAATCCCTAAACAAGTTATATGTCGTACCCATCCTCCACAGCAAATCTCTAATCTCGATAAAGATAGAGTGCTTTGATCTGTTGAGTCCTTCAAATACCTTTTTATTTCTTTCTTTCCACAGACACCACATGAGAACGTGAGAGACCCTACGCCATAACCACTCCCCCCGACGGGAAGGATTAGCTTGAGACCACCAACTTAGCCAATCTAAAATGGAGCCTTCAAACATCAAACTCAAACCGAATTTCGCCAAGAAACTGCTCCAAATGGATTTGGAGAAACTGCAGTGAAGCATCAAATGGTCCAGTGTCTCGTCAAATTCATTGCAAAGCACACAAAGACTCCCTGTGAGGATTCCTCTTTTTCTTAACCTATCCTTAGTCAAGATCTTCTCATGCAAAACTGACCAACTAAAGAAATTAATCCGAGGAAAAAGGTTTTTCACCCATACCAGATTTTTGTGGGAGAAAATGAAGGGGTTAGAGTGGGTCTCATAATGAGATGCAGCCAACATATCTGAAAATTCTTTTACCGAGAAGCTCACACCTTTACCCTTCCACACCAAACTATCTGATCCCTCTGAGAGCATTTGTCTATCCAACAGATGCATTAGATTAGCGAACTCATCTAGTTCCCCAGTATTGAGGTGTCTTCGAAAGGAAAGATCCCAAGAATTGCCGTTAGACCAAAAATTGCTCACACTCCCGTATTGATTGTTGTTAATGATAAACAACATTGGAAACAGATCCTTCGAAGATTGGTTACTACACCAAACATCATGCCAGAAAGAGATGAGATCACCATTTCCACATTGGAGAGAGGTGATATGTTGACAAAGATAGTTTCTGGGGTCAAGTTCCAACATTGTTTGGACTTGATCAACATCCTTCGTGTGTGTTGAACCCCTTTGGGGTTGTGAAGGACAAAGATGGATATTGCTTGTATAATTGGCTCAGATTTGTGAAATCTTCACCAATGTGGAGAATTGTTGAAATAGGGAACAGGACAAAGATGAAAAAGAACCTGGAATTTCGGCTTGTCGGCATGGAGGACAACCCGTATGTGCTGGATTTGAGCTATAGATTTGCTGGATCTGATTTGAACCTTCAAGAAGATAGCTGGAGGAAGAAAGAAGAAGATGGTGGAAGGTGATGGAACCCTCCATCAACGCCACCCTCCACCGCCTCAAACGGCTATAAAAGGGATGCTTCCCTCCTCTTCAGATTATTTTCTTCCATTGAGAAATTGAGAGATCTGTGAGAGATTTGAGTTGAGAAACTAGGGTTCTTCAACCCTATTTCTCTTTGAGTATGTGAAGGAGAGGAGAGAGAAACGAGAGAAGAGAAGTTTTTTTTTTCTCTTTTGAGTTGTAAAGGATATACGCACCCCGCGTATATCCGTGGTGTCACTTAGACACGTGTGTATTTGTAACGTCCCTGACGTTGTGTAGCTCCCTCCATTTGTACTCTTCGATCTCATTAGTAAAGCTATTCTCTTGCCCGTGGACGTAGGCAAACTTGCCGAACCACGTTAAATTGTTGTGTGCGATACGTGTTTATTTATTTCCATTTACTTTGCATTGCCTTGTTTATAATTTGGATTTATTACTTTCTATTGCAACTATCAATTGTGTTCCGCAATCTGTTACACTTTCGCGAAGCGCAACAAGATTAATTTCCAAAATGTAGAATGAACAAACTAGACTACATTATGAGGAAGTTTTAGATTAATATAATTTTGTTAAAATTTATCAAATTAATTTTGATATTTATGTACAGGGAAAACATTTGAAACTATTGATCCAAGAACAGAGGGATTAATAGCAAGAATAGCAGAAGGAGATAGAGAAGATATTGATTTGGCAGTCAAGGCAGGTCAGAAAGCTTTTGCCCATGGAAATGACCTCGTATGCCCAGGTATGTAAGCATTTTTTGATACTACTGTTACAAACGGAATTTTGATTAGTACATGCTCTTTACGGATTTCTGGACAATGTCAGGAGAGGGGGAGAATAATGATGAAGTTTGCGAAGTACCTCGTAGAAGAAAACATAGAAAAACTAGCTGCTTTGGAGACCATAGATGTGAAGAAGTTATTCTCATCAGGCAAGACGTTGGACATTCCAGGTCGTGCCAAGACACTCCATGATGATCCAAGGAGAGACATTAAAGATGTCACAAGAGCTTCAAGGGTACACTTTGCATGAGCCTATGAGTGTTGTAGGACTAATCATCCCCTAGAACTTCCCCATGATGATGTTCTTCCATAAGGTTTCCCCTGCCTTAGCTCAGGGTGGACTATGATAGTTTAGCCTACAGAGTAAACACCATTGACGGAGTTTTTATGCACATCTTGCTAAGCAGGTAATATTCGGAACAACACACTAACACTAAATAACTGTACCATTTGAAAAAAGTCAGAGGTGTTGATGGTACTAAAGTCCACTCCACCCATTTTAGGCCCCGGCCACTTAGTTTTTTCTTGCTTACTATAGGTGTAAAGTTTACCCCTGAAGCTCTAAAATGGATTTCGACCATATCATTGCAGGCTGGTATCGCGGATGGAGTGATAAATGTTGTTACTAGATTTGCCTCCAAAGTTGGTGTTGCCATTAGCTCACATATGGATATTGATAAAGTACGTGCCTATCTTATTCTCAAGTTTCACATTCGATCACTTGTAAGTTGTAACACTTATATTGTATTTGTTTGCCTCTTCTGGTTAGTTTATAGGTTCAACAAGCGGTGGTAGATTAATAATGCAAGTAGTAGCAATGAGCAACTTAAAGGTAGTTGCACTTGAGTTGGGAGGAAAATCGCCTGTCATAATCTTCAGTGATACAGACTTAGATGATGCAGTTGAAGGGACTTTCCTTGGTGTCGTATTTAACAAGATACAGAATTTTTATTTACTGTATGATTTCTGTTGTACATACATTGAAAACTCTTTGATGACTTTCCAGTGCTGGTGAATCTTCAGGGACAAATATGAGTTGTTGGATCTGGCGTTTATGTTCAAGAAGGGATTTACGATGAATTTGTAAAGAAGTTGGTCACAAAAGCAAAAGGTTGGATTGTTGGAAACCCTTTCGGTCCTCATGTTCAACAAGGACCCTAAGGATGTTCATGTTGGCAGGTAAAGATGAGTGGGTTTGATAAGGATATGGGATTGACGCACATGAAGAGTACCTCCAAGTCAAATCTGTTGCATCTCCCATTTACAATTCTCCTTGGCTATCAATCTGCAGAGCATCATAAACCTGACACCTCATACAACAATGTTAATGTTAGTGATTCTCAAGTTCGGTACACTTAAGTAATGTCTATACTGTTGAAAATCATCACTAACTAGCTCAAATGTTTAAAGCTTAAAGCCCAAAAGTTAAAGCCCAAACCCATTATCTAGAAGATCCAACAAGAATGAGTATTCTCTAGATGGTTCAATGTCTAAAGAATTCTACACCCTTATAATACTCTAGACATTTGAGAGAGTTCTAGAGAAGCAAAAATGTGTGGTTGAGATTGGTTCTCTAGAATCCTCTCTACTATAAATAGGGAGAGGTTGTGAGGTGTAGGCATCAAGAAGAAAACAAGCTCAAGTATAGTAGTGAGTGTTGTGAGCATAGTAAGGGTGTGAAGTTGTAAGAAACTTTTGAGAGATTAATAAAATTAGTCTTTCTTAAGTTCTAGCTCTTCCCAAATCTCCCAACAATTTGGTATCAGAGCCAGCTCACCCTATTCATACATAGGGTACTATTCTCACTTTTGGTAAAACACTGTCTAGTCGGAGATCGTTTGTGCACAATTCGGGACTGTGAAGCATATTGGTGTAAGACCAAGCTTACTCGGTAGCACAAAAGAAGGTTGTACCTTGTCACGATGGGAGATATCGTTGGCACAACTGGTAGGCTTACAAAGCTCAACCACCATAATTACAAGAGTTGGCAAACAAGGATAAAGTCCTACTTGCAAGGGCAGAACTTGTCGCAAGTTGGTGGTGGTAGTGAGACTACACCACCACCAAAGGAGAATGTTGTCGAATTCAAAGAAGTGGGAGATCAAAGCAGGGAAGGCGCTTCATGTGCTCAAGACGACGATCAAGGATGAAATGCTTTAGTATATAGAAGATGCTGACACACCCAAAGGAGCTTGGGATACATTTGCATCTCTGTTTTCAAGAACGAATGATGCACGCCTACAGTTCTTGGAGAATGAGTTGATGAACTCTAAGCAATGAGGTATGTCTATTAGAGACTATTTTCTAAAAATTAAAATTTTATGTCGTGAAATTTCAGAGTTAGACCCTGCCTCCAAAGTTACCGAAGATAGGATGAAAAGAATAATAATCCATGGTCTAAAACTTGAATATACCAGGATTGTTACTACCATTCATGGTTGGCCAACTCAACCTTCTATTGTGGAGTTTGAAAGTCTGTTGGCCAATCAAGAAAGTTTGGCTAAGCAAATGGCAGGTGTCTCTCTGAAAAACAAGGAAGAGGAGGCGCTCTTCAACAATAAAGGGCAGGTATAAAAAGAAGAATTTTGTAAGATCAAATAAAGGAGAAGATAGGAGGCCCAAGAAGTCCCAGAATATGAGCTACAAGAAAGGGGGAGCTCAGCAAGGCAGAAACAACAACGACCGGAGAAAGAACGGTTGCTACAACTGTGGCAAGAGAGGCCACTATGCAAAAGACTGTTGGTCAAAGAAGAAGACAGCTGAAGGAAACTTGGTGACGTCTCACAATCACCAAGACAACAGTGAAGAAGAATGGGACTTCCAAGTATCCTTTGCAACTACCCAGCCTGTTCGTGAGGATCTTTTAGATGAAGAAATTGACTTCTCCAAGGATGAGGTAGCCATGGTCGCTGAAGATCAAGACATGCAAGTCAACTACAGTAAGGATTGGATTGTTGACTCAGGTTGCTACAACCATATGACTGGAGACAAGGAGAAGTTGTCAAGCTTATGTGAATACAAAGGAGACCGGGTCGTGATAACTGTCGATAACACGAGATTGCTGATTGCTCACACTGGGGAGGCTACATTCACTCCACGCTTCAGCCCTAATCAAGTTCAATTGCAGAATGTTTATCATGTTCCAGGTATGAAGAAAAACTTATTATCAGTAATCACAATTAACAGCAACTGGCAAGTATGTGGTGTTCGGGCCGGAAGATGTTAAGGTGTACCAAACTCTAAAGCCATCAGGTACACCCATCATGGCGGGAAGAAAGTTGGAGTCTATCTACGTGATGTCTGCGGAATCAGCATATGTGGATAAGACTCAATGTAGTGAAACTGCTGACTTGTGGCATGCAAGGCTAGGGCATGTTAGCTATCATAAGTTGAAGATAATGATGACCAAGTCAATGTTTAAGGGTCTACCTCACCTGGACGTACGAGGAGGAACAGTCTGTGATGGGTGCCAGTACGGAAAAGCTCATCAACTTCCCTATCAGGAGTCAAAGTTTAGGGTCAATGAACCATTGCAACTCATCCACTCAGATGTGTTCGGCCGGGTGAAGCAACCATCAGTCAGTGGAATGCGATACATGGTAACCTTTATTGATGATTTTTCAAGGTACGTGTGGGTTTACTTTCTGAAGGAAAATCAGAAGTTCTCGACATATTTAAGGCATTTTAGGGAGGACATTGATGCAAAGTAGGAAAGAAGATCAAATGCCTGCGTACCGATAATGGTGGAGAATACACTTCGGATGAATTTAACCAACTTCCTGAAAGAGTGTAAAATCAGGAGGCAACTAACATGTCCAGGCACCCCTCAACAAAATGGCATAGCTGAAAGGAAGAATCGGCATTTGGCAGAGATATGTCGAAGTATGCTGCATGCGAAGAATGTACCGAGTCGTTTTTGGGCCAAGTGTATGAAGATTGCAGCCCATGTTATCAACAGGCTGCCACAAAGCAAAACTAGATTTCCTTTCACCGTTCCAGAAGTTATGGCATACCAAGCCTACGGTGAGTCACTTCCGAGTATTCGAATGTGTGTGCTACATGCTCGTGCCTGATCACCTAAGAAGTAAGTTCGATAAGAAGGCTATTCGTTGCATCTTTGTGGGATATAACAGTCAAAGAAAGGGTGGAATGTTGCAATCCTACACCGGCGGTGTTATACATCAAGGAACGTGGTGTTTGACGAAGCTTCATCGTGGTGGTCTTCACAAACAACTACTTCTGCTAGACTCCAAAAGTCTACAAGAGGAAATGCAGAAAAATGAGTTATCATCTGCAAATGATGATGAAGGAGTACGACCAAGCTCACACAAAACACCAAGTACATCTCAAGCCCATGGCAAGACTGGTATATATAAAAGAACACCAGAACAAGTTCAAGAAAATGAAGAAGATGTGGGCCAACTGTTAAGAAATACAACTAGACAACGCAAGGCCAGCCCAAAGTATGCAAATGTTGTGACTGAAGAACACAACATTAAGGAGCCTGCAACATTTGAAGAAGCGTCTCAGAGTCTGGAATGGAAAATGCAATGGAAGAAGAAATCCAAGCCTTGGAGCAAATCAAACTTGGGACTTGGTACAAAACCAAAGGATGTAAAGCCCATATCATATAAATGGGTCTACAAGATAAATACTCGTTCTGATGGCTCGATAGAACGGTACAAGGCTCGTTGGTAGCTCGAGGGTTCTCACAACAATATGGGTTGGACTACGATGAAACATTCAGTCCAATAGCCAAGATTACTACGGTCAGGGTTCTACTTTCACTAGCAGCAAATAAATATTGGAAACCATGGCAAATGGATGTGAAGAACGCGTTCTGCACAGTGAAATTGATCGAGAATATTATGGAACA